>JACXGI010008771.1:0-32397 GCA_016801175.1 Esox masquinongy
TACCAAAAAGCATCTACCGTAAGTTAAAAGGCCAATACCAAAAAGCATCTACCGTAAGTTAAAAGGCCAGTACCAAAAAGCATCTACCGTAAGTTAAAAGGCCAGTACCAAAAAGCATCTACCGTAAGTTAAAAGGCCAGAACCAAAAAGCATCTACTATAAGTTAAAAAAGGTTAATTTTGAGGGGAAAAAAATTAACATATGAAAACAGAAAATAAAATAAATGTCCTCATTTTTTTAATATAGAATATCTTAAAATACAACTAATCATTCAAAATAACAGTCAAAAAATAAATTGAAAAACATGGCTGTGCAAAACCATCCAGTCAGACCTCTCTGTGTTTTTATCCGGTGAATGGAAGTCAAGGTGTCCTGAGATTATGGGAGGTTATGGGCTGAATGTAGATGCATATATTGTTGTGTTTGGTCGGTTGGTTTCATCCTGCATTGCATTATGTATTGCTGGGGGCAACAGAGTACGGCTGCTGGGTTCGTGACGGAATGCCAAAGTATTGTTACTGGACTGTGGACTGGGCAGCGTTTAACCTCACAGCTGGGGTCGAACCCATTGCAACGTCCTAAAACGGATTTATTATGCTCCAATTTGTGATTTATACATTTTTATTCTTTTGCAAGCATTCCACATAGACTTCTGCCTTGAAAACATAGTAGTGATCCTATTTGTGTCCCGGCTTCTCTTTCTTCTACGCACACACCGTATATTGAACGACACACAGTATATTAAACAACACACAGCATATTAAACAACACACCGTATATTGAACAACACACAGTATATTAAACAAGGCCAGTTTTAATGATTGTGAAGGTGGATATTTCAATTGACCGTTGCACGATACGTAACCAAACATTTTGTCATGCATTATTTCTAAACTGAGACTGAACTGAGTCTGTCTCTGGGAAAGAGTGTAGTCTTTGTTAATCCTTAATCCTATTGGAGGGATTGGAGATGAGGTAACCTGTGTGTGTGGGTGTGTGCATGCGTGGGGGGGGGTGTGCGCGCACTTGTATACTACTTTACTTGTGAGGTCCAGATGTTCCCACAAGTATATTAACACGTGGCAAATCAGGACTTGTGAGGACATTTTGCTGTTTTTTTCTTATACGAATGGGTTAGGCTTATAATGGAGTTTTAGGAGTTAAGGTTAGAGTTAGGGGTTAGATCCTAACCCTTATTGTGCAACAAACGTGTTTGTGTGTGATCCTGGTTTTACTGTTAAACCTGACCATTCAGTCACCACAATGTTTTTTAGCTGATCCACACGAGGAAAAATGCAATGTCCGACATAAGGGTTAAGTTTAAGGTTAGGTGATGATTGAGGTTAAGATTAGGGTTTGTAGAAAGGAAAAGTATGGAACACTTTTTCTGATCCCCACAAAGCACAACAAACATGTTTTTGTGTGTATGTGTGTGTATATATAAATGGGGGTGTGTATAATAACATCATGTTAAAGGGTTCCAAATTTTACTTCCTCAACCTTGAGAGGAGGCAACGCCGGCCTCTAGCTTTTCCAAACCTTTTCATTTTATCCTCTTTGTCGTTGTAGATTTTTAAATGCTTTGCAAAATTGCAAAGACTCAAATAATTAAAAAGTTATTCTTCACATGTTCCTCTCTCTCTCTGCAAAGAATGAAGGATGAAACAGAGAAATTGAAGTTAGGAAACAAAGAAGGAGATGAAGAAGACTGATGGGAGATGTGGGCTATTGAGAGAAGAATATAATGAAAAAGGAGACAGAGAGATGGAGACGGTCATTTTTTCAAACTTTTATTATTTTGTTTCTTATTTTCCACCTTGCAAACAAATGTTTCCAGTGCCCGCAAACCCTTTGAATTGAAGTGGAAGAGAGAGTGACAGAAAGAGAGACAGAGAGAGTAAAGGTTGTTGGAAGTCTGACTGGGAGCCAGCAGATAGCCAGACTGAGTGAGAAAGCACTGCTGTGGGGGAGGAGGGTTCAGGCGAGCCCCCTGCCTTGACGGGCCTGCTGGTCTGCTGCTTGACTGCTGGGCTGGGAGAGTGAGTGGGGGATGAAGGGATGGTGAAAAGAAAGATGGATGGAAAGAGGGAAAGAAAGAGCAGGAAAACATACAGCAGAGAGAGGAAGGAAGAGAGTGAGGAAAAAAGGGGGAGAGCATGAGAGAGTGAGAGCAGGAGAGGGGGAGAGTGGACACACAGTGAAACCAGAGCTGGAATGTGTGAGGAATGTGGAGAATGATGGAAGGGTTTCCTGCAGGGAGGGAGAGAGAGCTGGCTGGTAAAAGGAGAGAGAGACAGAGAGAGAGGGAAAGCTGGCTCAAAGGAGAGAGAGACAGAGAGAGAGGGAAAGCTGGCTCAAAGGAGAGAGAGAATGCAAGAGGGCGAGATGTACACTGAAAATAGCTAATAATGTAACATTTGAAGAGCCTTTATCCTTTTGAAACTTCTGTGTGTTTACTGTGAATTTCTTGTTCTACTTTTATTATCTATATCTTATTGTCCATTTCCTTTGGCACTGTAAACAAATGTTTCCCATGCCAAAGAAGCCCTTTAAATGTAGATAAAATGTAGAGAGCTAGCTAGAAGAACGATTGCTGTACATTCACAGATATAAGATTTGTGACCTGTTGCTATGAGAAAAAGGCAACCAATATTCTTCTTTCTTCTCAATGTTCTCCGATTTTCACCTGTCATTCATAATTCACCTTCGTACATTTTTGTACACAGTTAATAATAACGCTGGCAATGTCTTTATCCTTTTGAAACTTTTTTGTGTAATATTTACTACAATAGATTTGTATATTATTTCCCACTTGGTTTGGCAACGTAAACAAATGTTTGCAATGCCAATACAGCCTTTTAAGTTGTATATTAATTCAGAAAGCTTGCTTAGTGACAGAGATAGCTAGCTGGGAGAGAGAAGGAGCATCTGACCTCTGTAACAGACCCAGAACATAGAAAAGCCTTGACAATGTACAGACCCATGGCCTTGTTAACAGACCCAAAATATAGAAAAGCCTTGACTATGTACAGACCCATGGCCTTGTTATTGAGCGAGGATGCCATGGAAAGACCTGGCTTTTCAGAGAAGAGACTATGTGCACACTGGTCTCAAAATGAGAGGGAAACAGAGCTGCACCTCCTGACGCTCCACCCAAATGTATGACCACATTAGATGCACATTATTTCCCTCCGATCACACAGACCCACAAACAATCTATGAACAAATCAGGCATTGTTGGACTCTAATGTCTGCTTGGTAAAATATTGAAACATGGTTCTGGCATGTGGATGTTTTTTGGGGTGGAAATACTATTTTATATTTGTCTCTCTGAGATTCACTGTCTGAGAGAATGTGGCGCAGGTCTGAGAGAATGTTGCGCAGGTCTTAGAGAATGTGGTGCAGGTCTGAGAGAATGTGGCGCAGGTCTGAGAGAATGTGGCGCAGGTCTGAGAGAATGTGGCACAGGTCTGAGAGAATGTGGCACAGGTCTTAGAGAATGTGGCGCAGGTCTGAGAGAATGTGACGCAGGTCTGAGAGAATGTGCGCAGGTCTGAGAGAATGTGGCACAGGTCTGAGAGAATGTGGCGCAGGTCTGAGAGAATGTGGCGCAGGTCTGCGAGAATGTGGCGCAGGTCTGAGAGAATGTGTGCTGCCTCGGTATTTCCATGGTTGGGGACAGGAACGGCAGATAATCTGAAAGCAGTAGATCTCCAGTTGAAGTCCAGTAGTGTGAGGCCTGTGTGTTGAAGACATTTCTGGTGCTCCTGACAATTCATGAATTTTGAAAAGATCGGGGCTCAACCTACATCCTTGTGCCACCCCTCCGCCTCGAGGGAGGAAATCTGTCTGTGTTTTGTGCAGTTTAAATGTTCATTTATTGCTCTTTTGCGTGTAGTTTATAATACTGTGACATAGTCCTCGTCCCCCACTGTCGCTTTCCATTCATTCGTACAGCCGGCCCTGATGGCAAATTGAGCTAAATGCTTTTTGGAAATCAACAAAGCATGAGAAGACTTCTTCTGTCCCGCTTCGTCACTCCCTCAACACTTCCCTCCCCCGCTCTTACTGCCCCTTCTCACTATCTCCCTTTGCTGTCTCTTCCTTCCTGAGGCTGCTAACTGCTGCTAAGGCTGTTTTCTGCTGTTGAGGCAGCGGCGGTTGTTGTTGTTGTTGTTGTTGTTGTCTGTTGTTGTCTGTTGCCTCTGGCATCGTTCCAAGGCCTGACAGTCACAAGGTGGTTATTTAATTTGGTTAGTCTGCGTTCTCCGGCTCCATCTGGGGGGTACTGGGCCCAGAGGAACCCTTCGTAAGTATGCACCCAACTGTTTGGGGGAGGGATATTGGTCATCGGTCCTGCTGGTTCTTTCAGATCAGGCGAGGGGGGAACATTAAAGATCACACTACATTGTGTGGTCTCCTTTGTTCATTTCTTTTTAGTCCCCCACAAGATTAATTATTGGACAGTTTGGCCTCCGTGTTACCTTTCTGTTTTCTTCCTGTCTTTCTTTCTTGGCAATGCTCTAGACTCCTTTATGTCTGTAAGTCAAACTCAGGCAAAGCCACACTTGGAGGAAACAGCCTGATATAATGATGTGCTAGTGGCACATTGGCAGGTGGGCATGGGTTAGGATAGACAGCTTGGGCATGGGTTAGGATAGACAGCTTGGGCATGGGTTAGGATAGACAGCGTGGGCATGGGTTAGGATAGACAGCGTGGGCATGGGTTAGGATAGACAGCGTGGGCATGGGTTAGGATAGACAGCTTGGGCATGGGTTAGGATAGACAGCTTGGGCATGGGTTAGGATAGACAGCTTGGGCATGGGTTAGGATAGACAGCTTGGGCATGGGTTAGGATAGACAGCGTGGGCATGGGTTAGGATAGACAGCATATTGATTTAAAGATTCAGAAAAAACATAGACACTTTTTTTGGAAGGCAAACCTGCAATGGGCACAGCAAGTTCACTTAAAAACCAAAAACTCACACAGTATCTATGGACTCTGACCAGAAAATCAAAGGTTACTGTTGGTTATTTATCTAAATCACCTGGTTCACTAATTGAAACTGCTGAAGTGTGTCCTTCACATATCAGTAGCCACACTGACCTGATTCCGCAGTTTGGAGACACTGGCTGACTGACTGACTGTCTGACTGACTGTCTGACTGACTGGCTGGCTGACTGACTGGGTGACTGACTGACTGAGTGACAGACTGACTGGGTAACTGACTGACTGGGTGGCTGGGTGACTGACAGACAGACAGACTGCCTGGGTGACTGACTGACTGGGTGACTGACTGGGTGACTGACTGACTGGGTGGCTGACTGACTGACTGGGTGACTGACAGACAGACTGTGTGGCTGGCTGGCTGACTGACTGACTGGGTGGCTGGGTGACTGACTGACTGTGTGGCTGGCTGACTGACTGACTGGGTGGCTGGGTGACTGACTGACAGACAGACTGCCTGGGTGACTGATTGACTAACTGGGTGGCTGACTGACTGACTGGGTGGCTGACAGTCTGACCTTCAACACTGTTATTAAATGCCGTGTCTTAAATGGTGCCCTGTTCTCTACATACACTCCACATTCTCTACTTTGACCAGAAACATATGGGCTCTGGTTACAGGAAATATCCTACATAGGAAATAGGGTGCCATTTGAGACGGATGAAATGTCCTTCTAATTGTCTGTGATCTTCTGTGCTAAGCTGCATGCACTTATTTCACCCTGGACCGATACGTTAAATATGAACAGAACAGTGAGAGAGAATGAGGGACGACTGGAGCGAGGACAGTCAGATGGGGGAGAGAGAAGGAGCAACAAAAGAATGGTGAATGAAAAGAGAGGGAGAACGAGGGAAATTCTGGGAGTGAGAAAGAAAAAGAGGGAGAGTGATCATGAGAGAGTGAGAAAATACAGCCACTTGCCCTACATTACTTTCCTTCCCTAATATTTGTTCTGTACCCCAAAGGCCTGATGTTCTATAATATTTGGTCTGTACCCCAAAGGCCTGATGTTCTATAATATTTGGTCTGTACCCCAAAGGCCTGATGTTCTATAATATTTGGTCTGTACCCCAAAGGCCTGATGTTCTATAATATTTTTTGACCTGGACTCATTGGGCTTGCAGAGTCTGGTCTGATTAATGCATTGTAGGTAAGGATGTAAGATGTAGGTTAGCATTTGTGGAAGAATATAAATATATATATTTTTAACTACTTCCCTATATCCACCTATCTGCTCTTGTGCTTTACTTCATCCTCCATATTCCTTTCACAAAAATCTTTCTCTCCATCTCTCTCTCTCTCTCTCTCTCTCTCTCTGTCTTTCTCTCTCTGCCTCTCTCTCACTCACTCTGGCTCAAGTCATTACCACTTAACATGCTTTATTGGCATGAAAACATTTGTTAACATTGCCAAAGCAAGTGGAAAAGAAAATACAAAAACAACAAATAACAAAAGTGTGAAAAACAACCATAAAATCTCTCTCCTCGGTCTCCCTGCCTTCATCACTCCTTCTGAGAGAGAGATGTTAGTCATTTAGCAGATGCTCCTATCCTGAGTGACTAACGGTCAGTATGTTCTTCCTGAAGTAGCGAGGTGGAACATCCACACAGCCCAGTAACAGGAAGTACATTTTACTCAACAAAGATGCCATCATAAGTCTGTGCTAATGTGCAAGCGTTAGTTAATTAAAGGGGGCTGTGGACCTATTTTACTCATGAAAATGTATCAGAGGTTGTTGTTGTTCTAGCTTTAAGAGGAAGCCGGTTTCAGTACCGTTTACTGAACCCTAAACCTACTTAGATTTGCTTATTTTGTTTTGTTTTCACTGATGTTTTTTACTATATTTCTCTATTTCACATGCTTTGGCAACATGAACAAACGTTTCCAATGCCACTAAAGCCCTTTAAATTGAAATGTATACCTCTGAAGCATTGCTCCAAAGTCTCTAAAAAGTCCAGGAATAACCTTGGTCACTAAGGCGTTCTCAGAACCCAACACACAGCACATCTGCAGGCACACTGTTCCAAATGGCACACTAATCTCTATATAGTGTGCTACTTCTGACCAGGGGCAATTGGAGAATAGTGCGCTATTTTGGGTCTGCAGCTGAAATGCAAAACAATGCCCCCGACTGGGGGATAGAATGGTTAACGCGGCCCGGCACGGTGGAGGGGGAAGGAGGGGGGTGGGTGGAGGGGTTAGTACTGTCTGGGGCAGTGTTTCCCAATCCTGGTCCTGGGGACCCCAAGGGGTGCATGTTTTTGTTTTTGCCCGAGCATGGACACACCGCATTCCAGTGTTGCCCTACCACTTACACAACTGATTGACATAATCAACCGGTCATCAAGTCTTTAATTTGAATCAATTCAACGTTTTATTTCTCATAGCTCTCGCTTAACGTCACATTTCAAGTCAATTTGTCATTGCACATTATTAACAGCGTTATTGCCAATGAAACGCTTGGTCTCCAGAAAAGGATGCATAAGTAATACAATAGAATCAAAAATAGAATAAAAAGAATATATAAGAAGTAAGTAATAAAATAGATAAGTGGTTATAGTGTCAGTCTTACGCTAGCTGCTAACAGCGTTAAGCGGGTTTACGCATTCAGCTGGTAATATTATTTCCTCCAGTGCAACAGAACATTAATAGCACTTGTGTCCCGCTGCGTCAGACATGTTTTGAAACAACAATTTACAATTAAATCACATTATCAATTCAGAATACATATAGAATTGTGAGACCGGCAACACCAACTATATGGACTATCAAACCATGATGACATTGTATCATGAGGGGACAGCCAGCCCAGGACTATGGTGTGTGTGTGTGTGTGTGTGTGTGTGCGTGCGTGCGTGCGTGCGTGCGTGCGTCTCTGCCCTGAGTCCTTTTTTTGTGTACCCCCCCCACATACCCCTCCCTCCTGCCAGCCTGTTCATAAATTGAATTCCTGTGTCATTGCCATAGTTACACCAAACCTGTTCTTTAATTGAAGTCCTGTGTCATTGCCGTAGCAACACCTAGCCTGTTCTGTAATTGAAGTCCTGTGTCATTGCCGTAGCAACATAAAGCTTGTTCTTTAATTGAAGTCCTGTGGCATGGCCAAATTAACACGGCATTGAGGATGTTTTTGCACAACCACTCTTATGGGTTCACTAAGAGGCAAGAATCTATCCTCTCTCTGTCGCACCCTCTCTCTGACCCCTTCTTTCTTTTTGTTCCCTCCATATATTTGTCTCATAACTGTCCCTCTATCTTTCCCTCACTCAGAACAGCTCATAAGAGAACACGAACAGTTTGAGATGAACAGTTCATAATGGAACATGAACAGGTTATTATAATGATCAAGGAACAACTTCAAAGCTGATATCTCTCTCCTCTGGTCTAACCTGGTTCCATCTGACACACACATTCACAAGCCCCCCCCCCCCCACACACACACACAGTGGAGAAGTAATGAAAGTCGGCCCATTTCTAATTTCTAAGAATAGGTCTAATCAGAAGGCCAGGTTATGTCCTGTTTACAGCATAACTGCTACCGAGTGGTGATTGTCTGGAACAAGGATCAGAACCAGCTACATGATGTAGAAGAGAATGGGGAGAGGGGGATGCTTTCCCCTAGCTGGCCCTGTTTCCAAATGCATCCCATCCTCCATACGCTGACTAGCGTTTTCCTATTACCAGACCTCATGGAGTGTGTGCTGTGAGATGATAACAGTGATATGGGACCGAGGAATGAGAGAGAACTATGGCTTTACGGAGCAATCCCTGTTGAAAGATTCCCATCTCCTGTTTCTGTATGGGAGCTGAAAGCTCTCTCTCTCCCTCGCTCTCTCTCCATCTGCCTCTATCTCTCTTATCCCATTCATGCAAAGCCTGAAAGCCGGCCATTTGACCGTGCTATGATTTATATGTCGATTTCTTTCTCTTTTGAAGATACCCCAAAAGAATGGCGGAACCCAAACCGATACATTTGTTTTATGCCATGGACCTAGTAATTTTTAACATACAGTTGATGTTCTGGCAAGAATGAATTGAGCAGAAATCTTGTAGCTGCATTTTTTTACGCTTCAATGTGCTGAGTCTGCGGTCGGATGAACCAGTCACAAACGTTGGCATAGAATGATACACATTTTGTCGAACTTGTTGACATTTCCAAATGAGCAAACTTAAAATGGCAGAATTCTGACACCACTAGTTGTTCCTTGTGCTTGCTTCCAAAAAGGATCGTTAACACTGTTTATGTGTTAACGATCCTTTTTGGAACTGTTTAATGATAGAGGCGTTATTCAAGCCCAGGGGTAATACATAGTTTGGGCCACTAGAAGAAATCGACCAAAATTCCTCATTCTTGCATAGCTGGCTTGCTAGTAATAGTTAATATCAAACGGTGTAGCTATAGCATGTATTATAATGCATGCTGTTACCAAGCCAACGAAGCTTACCTACACTAGGTGGCTGGTACTATAGATTAGATTCAGCTTTATTGTCATTGAACAATACAAGTACAGTACAATGAAATGCAGTTAGCATGTAACCAGAAGTGCAAATAGAGGACAGAAAATTTACAAGAATTTACAAGTATTAAGTATATGTATATTACCAGTGGAATGTGTAGATCTGCAATGAAGGCACATACAGTACAAATGTCAATAGAAAATGTGCAATAAGGCAAATAGAGGAGGGCAGAAATTTTACAAGCATTAGGTATAGTGTATGTTACAACTGGGATAATTGCCTAGTTGTTCGGGTACAAATGGCAATTTCAAAGTTGCTGCCTCGCCCAATGTGATGGCATAACTCCGGGACAATAACATTACATTCTTCATCGTGTTTGCTTTCGAAACTCATAACTACAAAAGTTAATACCAAATTGCATTAATTCACACTCACAGGTATTACATTTCTCTATAAGCGAAGAAAAGTAAGCACGCGTTAGCTAGCTATAAACGTTTGCATGCGTCCCTCCTAACGCTGGGTTATGGCATTCATGTATAACGCAATTGCATATAACAATCTTGTGATTGTCCTTATACCGCAATGGCATATGAAATGTGAAATTATATAAACATTACATAAATAGTTGGAGACAAGAAGAAAATCCCACAGTTCCTGCAGTCTCTTTCCCCTTATCTCCTCTGAAATCTCATTTTCCTTCCTTCCTTGATTATTCTCTTCCTCCCTATTCTCACCTTCTTACCACCTTCCCTCCCCCACCTCTCCACTCACTCCCTGACTCTGCCCCCCCCCTTACTCAGCCACTTCCCTCCTCTTTTCTCCCATTCTCCTGCCCCAATCTCCCTCTTGTCGACCTACTCCATCCCCTCTACAAAAGAGAATGTTCTTCATTGGTACTGGTGGGGAACCCATATATGTTCTTCATAGAAAAATTTAAGTATATTTCAAATAATTTATTTTAAGGGTTCCTCAAAGAACCAATCGCAGAACGTACCAACTCAAAACTCAAACCCAAAAAGTTACTCAAAAGGAACCAGTAAAAGGGGTCTCCAGAGAACGTTCAGAGGTTCTCCCGCGGTTTAAATGTGAAAACCCTAAAAGAACCTACTGAAAACCTTTTCTTTTTAGAAATTCCCAACCCACCACTCCAGACCAGTGGCTAGATCCCTGAAGTTGAGTGACAAATGTGGGAGTGAACAGAGGTACTGCACAAAGATAGAGAGAATAAGGCGGAGTGAGAAAGAAGGAAACAGAGAGAAAGAGGGGAGTAAGATATAAATGTAGGGCCACATTAGAGACACATTTTCCCTTGGATCATACAGTCGTGAGAGAGAGGACAGAGAGAGATAAAGAGAGATTGTAAAAGACAGACAGACCAGGAGAAACCAAGTAAGGAAGAGAAGCAAGAGAACACAAGGACAGGGAGAGAGGCTGCGAATTCTCTGAATACCACACAGTCACATAAAGTCAGACATTTCCACAGCCTTGAGGAGAACGAGACGGGAGACTGGGGGAGGTAGGGGAGATGGGATGGAGAGGGAGAGAGGGTTAGACAGAGGAGGGAGGCAGGAGATCTCCCCCAGGAAGGAGCAGCCAGCCAGCGCGTGTTTGTGTGAGCGTATGTCTAGCCCCAAAAACTGCATTTCGAGGTGACATCCATCCAACTCCAGACAGGAGCGGTGGAGAGGCGAAAGAGAGATGGAGGGGTGAAAAGGAAGGGAAGAGTGAGAGGAGAAAAGGGAGAAAGAGAGGGAGAGAGGTGAAAAGAGAGAAAGGCAAACAGAATGATAGTGGGTGAAAGGGATAAAGAGAGGAAGAGAAAGAGGCGAAAAGGGAGAGGAGGTAGAAGGAAGAAACCACCTAGGCTGGCATTCTGCATCACAGTTCCCAATGTTCTCATCCCAATGTTCTCATCCCAGTGTTCTCATCCCAATGTTCTCATCCCAAGACAGTGCTGTGCGTCATACCTGACAAAAATACTAAGTGACTTTCCGTGATTTTGTTGTTCAAAGGAGAAATTGTTCAGTATTAGAATGTATCTGTGAAGAAATCACCTGATTTAATCAAGATATTCTATCATATTTTTTTAATACAAATTGGTAGTGTTTGTATACTTGCGTTTGTGTATTTGAAAAGTACGGAAAAGTATTTGAAATACCAGATAGTAAGAATACACACTTTAGGGTTGAACATAGAAAACTGATTCTTCGTTAGCCCCCTCAGATCTAATGAACTACGCTTTCGTGTGTCTGTCTGTTCAGTCCCTGACCGCAGGTGTCCCAAGCCCCTACCACGTATGGGCTGATTGTCTGGGTATTTTCACCTCTGTATGTGTGTTTGTGTGGGTGTTTGTGCATGTGGTCTGTAAGCCCAAATAAGGGAATCTCCAGTCAGAGAACCTCCTCTCTTTCCCCTGCCCTACTGGCTTGTGGAAATGTCTTTCCCTCACAATCTCCACATCTAGATTTTGCTGACAATACTCTCCTAGGTACTCAGCTGTGTGTGTGTGTGTGTGTGTGTGTGTGTGTGTGTGTGTGAGAGAGAGAGAGAGACAGAGTATAGGGTTAGGTATTAGGGTTAGGTTAAGTTTGAGCATGAACATTAGGTTGTTGAGGTTAGGGTTAGGGTCCAGTTTGGGGGATAGGGAATGATAATAATTTTATAAATTATAATATTTTTTCTTATACACAAAAGGATAGCGTGTGTGTGTGTGTGTGTGTGTGTGTGTGTGTGTGTGTGTGTGTGTGTGTGTGTGAAACACTATAAGGTGTTAATGTGACATTAAGCCACTTTGTCACTCTGTTAGTGACTGGCTCTTTCTTAACATTATGACACACCGCCCGAATACTCTGCATTTTAAAACACACCGACACAAGAGGAACAAGCTCACTGAAAATGTTCACCACTTGTCTTTATGAACGATCATCATCGTTGATCTCCAGTTTGAAACATACAGAGAACCTCCTGCTCTCCTTCTCTTCCTCACCCGTCGTCCGTTTATCATCCTGTGCCTTCTCCTCTTCCTCGTGTCCTCCCCCTTTTCCTCCTTTAGACCTTGGCGTCTTCATCCTCCTCCGCTTCCTTGTCTTCCTCTCTCCTCTCCTGTACAGCTGACATCTATCACGCCGTTCCTCCTGAAGACTTTGCTCATGGACTTGGAATGACTTGGACTTTTTCGTACTGGCCCTACTTGGAAATCGAACCCACAGCCAAGTTAGCTACGCTGGACGTAAACACACACACACGCATACATACTACAACAACAACAACACACACACACACATGCTAAGATGAGCATGCACACACACATGCATACATACTACAACAACAACAACACACACACACACACACACACACACACACACACACACACACACGAGGCAGGCTAAATTGAGAGGTCTTCTCTGGAGAGAGAGGCACTAAACTTGATCAAACCAGTCTATTTGTCTCAAAGCTTCACTTCCTGTTGTATAACTGCTGCTGTCTTCTACAGCTTGCCACCCACTGGACCTTGGGCCTAGACAGAGAGGGAGGGAGGGAGTGAGGGAGGGGGGGAGGGAGAGAGAGGGGGGGGGAGAAATGAAAGGAAAAAAGACTGAGATAGAGGGAGAGAAAAATCAGTGTGAAGGACAAAAAGAGAGAGAGAGCGAGACCAGGAGATTGAGAGAGTAAAATGATAACATTCTGCAAGCACATTCCTTGCGTTGTGAATAGCCTGTCATCTGCCACTCTGGCCTTGGTTCTGTTGAAAGCTTAATGCTGCGTTACAAATGTCTCCACTTCCCGTTAGCATAACCCTGTAGGCCGACGTCACTGAAGTGCGCTATATAGGGTGCAAAGCGCTGTTGGAACTTAACACTATATTCGAAGACTGGGAAATGTTTAAGCCAGTCCTGGGATGGGTGGAAAACCGGCCAAAAGCTTTGACAAGCAAAACTTTCCCTGTTTCACTCTGCTGGCTTTGTTCATCACCATCTAGCTCTAGTCTAGCTCACTGTGTGAGCAGAGGCAGGCGAAATATGTAGGTTTTGACTCCACTGAATACAGACTATGTCAGATTTGACCACAATTAACTTTTCAAGGCAGTTTAGGAGATTCCAATTCTAAGTACTAGGTTATGGTTAGGAAATGGTTAGGGTAGGCTAAAAAACAAAACACGTTTGACCTAAATTTGATTCAAGCTGTATTCCATCCATGACCCTATAACTACAACTAACATGTTTTCCCGATCAGGTCGTATTGTCGGTGAAATCTCCCGGCCTTTGGTAATGACCTATTAGGTATACGGTTAGAAGCATAATTGCCAGGCACGTGTCCACTGCTATCCATTCTATACTGGCATGCTTCCTAAATTACACCCTACTCCCTAGGGGACCCCTGGTGAAACGTAGTGCACTATGAAGAGAATGGATTGACATTTTTCGAGTCGTACTTTATCCGCTTCTCCTCCACCCACTTCATGCGAATGCATTACCAAGGATCCCACGGACTGTCATGTCTGTTAGTGACATTACCAAGGATCCCACGCACTGTCATGTCTGCAAGTGACTTTACCAAGGAAGTGAGTGATACTGGAGAGATGGAAAATACGGAGGACAGAGCCAGCAGAGATTCCACAAAATGAGCTGGAAACGGAGCTGCACTCCGTAACCGCCTGCCAAATGTGTGACCACACACATTTTCCTCGGATCATGCAAACACACTAATATTTAAAATCAAACATTGCTAAGTCTGCGTATCTGTGAGGTATCTGTTAGGCTGCGTATCTGCCAGATGTTGCTCGTTGCCATGACAAAAGGGCAACTAGTGGAGTAGAGACAACACTGTAAATATCATCTATATTTACCTACTAATTTCCTGATACAATTTGCACATTACACTGAACATAACTAATAATCTAGCGTTCAAAATTTGTTTATTTTTTTCCTGAATAGTGTTTACTTAATTTTTGTTATTTCGACTCGCACTGGTAATGCGAGTCGGTGAAACCTTTAAATTGAAATGTAATTGATTTTATCCTGATGGGTTTGAAGAGTATTACCTCTCTCACCCTTCTCTACCTTCCTCCATGCCCTCTCTCTATCTTTCTCTCCCTGTTATCCATCTCTCAGCCCCTTTTTCACTCTTCCTCTTCTCACCGTGTCAATCTCATTTGCCACAAACACACACTGAGTAAAGACACAAACACACGCACACTCTCTGTGCACTCACACTCCACTCTAGAATCTTTGCCACCCACAGTCAACTCCTCATCTCAAGTGAAACTTTACACTCATACACTCATACACACATACACACACACACACACACACACACACACACACACACACACACACTGCTCACACAGCTTTCAGCACTTACTCACCCCTTTACCATACTCAGCAAGATCAGATATCACCCCAACACACACACACAAGCTCCTTTCAGACAGAGTTTTCTGCATGCTTGCTGTATTTCCATTAGCTTCCCCCTCTATTCATATGTACTTTTTAAACCTCCTCCACACGCACTCTAAACTCACTGCAGTTGAAATTCTCCACCCACTCAGTTAGCTATCACATATACAATACATACATTTACTGTGCAGTGTTCACACACACACACACACACCGTGGGTAGAGACTGGTCTTGGCTCGGGAGTCATGTCTGCCATACGGCTGTAACTGCCCCCACTGCTCTGGGGCTCCAGGCTTCTGCCGGGCGCTCTCTCTGTCTCTTTCTCTCTCTGTCTCTCTCTCTCTGTGTGTGTGTGTGTGTGTGTGTGTTTGTGTGAGAGAGAGAGAGAGAGAGAGAGAGAGAAAGAGAGAGAGAGAAACCATTGAAGAAGGAATCTGGTCATCAAATACCTTCACGCCTTAAGAAAGGTTAATGTCTCAACATAGATATTTCTATGCCCATTTCTTGCTAAAAGACAAATTCATTGGTACAATATCTGGTCAATTTTTGTTCCTGCAACACAGTGATCAATGCCACTGGATTAGCCAACCACCCGCTTTCCCTGTCCACAAGCCCATTCGCTTTGCCTGTTCACAGTGCCCGTTCGCTTTCCCTGTCCACAAGCCCGTTCACTTTCCCTGTCCACAAGCCCATTCGCTTTCCCTGTCCATAATGTCCTGGCAACCCACCAGTTTATTTAAGCGCAACATCCCAGTTTTTACTGGCATTAATGTAACGTGCCCACTTGTCACCTGACATCTCAGTTTTGCCTGGTAATGGTTAGATCGTCTGTGTGTGTGTGTGTGTGTGTGTGTGTGGGGGGGGGGGGTGTAGGCCTTCCATGTCATGCTGGGGTAGTGTTACCTGCCATATGTAAACAGACACCTGGGCTGTCATGCAGACCTGTCACTTAATACAATACAGCACAACGGAGGATGCTGGATGGGGGGTTGAAAAGGGGAAAAAAGGATGGGGGGGTTACTAGAAAAGAGAAAGGCAGAACTATAGCAGTGTTAAACAACGGCAGAGAGAGAATGGGGAGAGAGAGAGAGAGAGAGACAGCAAGAGAGACAGTGTTTTGACAGCTTGGAGCCATCGTGCAGCAGCAGAAGGCAAAGCTGTGTGTGTGTGTGTGTGTGTGTGTGTGTGTGTGTGTGTGTGTGTGTGTGTTTGAGAGAGAGATGTTGTGGGGGGGTCTGGTCGACCCTTCGAAGGCATCGGTACCCTGACAGCTTGAGCCTCCAAGCCTGCCTCTGTTTTAGTGTGTGTGTGTGTTGGGACTCCCAGCATGCCCCTGGGCCCAGTAAGGTCACATGACACCAGTCAAACGCTGTCAAAACCTCCCAGAGGAGCACTGGTTGGACCCTGACACACACACCACACACACACACACCTTTAGTCTTCACTGTAAGTTCTAGAAGGATTTCTCCTGCACTGTGACTCTGAGCCGATCTCAAAAAGACGCAGGAGTTTTGGACAGTAGGGCTGAAGTTTCAGCCAGTAAAAAAAACACTAAACTAAGTGCCTTCAAAGAGATGCGTCCATGCTTGCTGGCTGCTTAACACTTCCAAGCTGCTTCACACATGCGGCCCCAAATAAACAGACGTTTTTTTCTAAAGGATAAACACGGTGTGATGTGGCCCCATGTACATTTAATCAAAGGAATCTGGGCATTACCAGGTGCATTACCAGGTGAAAAATGTCTTACTGAACTAATTCTGATCTGTAGTAGACTGGTTTTTTTTCAAATCTGACGTGAGGAACTTCACCCTAAATGCTCCTGTGTATTGCTTTGGATGAGAGAATGACTGTAATGGGAAAATAATGACAATTGGAATGAGAAACGTTGTGTATCTTGCACTTTCCTGGTGTTGTTTTGGCTGATCTTTAAATCCTCCTCTGACCTGGTTGTGTCCAGTCTCCCCCCCACCTCCCACAGACTGATATAGTATGGCTGTTTCCACTGGTTTAAAGTGTGGCAGGTAGAATCAATATGATCTTAATGGGTAGATAACAGGAGTCCCCAGGGACCAATTGGATTGGACATACACCTGGTCCTGACGAATACTGAACGTACACCTATCTGGTCCTGACGAATGCTGGACGTACACCTGGTCCTGACGAAACCGTTTGTCATGCTATCTATTTCTCTGTCCTCTTGGAACTGGGAATGGACATCTGTTCTTGACGAATACTTTCTGCCTGACAGTCACATTGTCTATCTCTCCGTCTGTCTTTCTCTCCCCTTTCTTCCTGCATCTCGTTTGGTTTCTCCCTCTGTGTGTCACTCATCCTTTTCACTCCCTGATCGTCTCCCCCTCCTCACAGACAAGCTGTTTTTGTCTGTCCTCTATCCCCTTCTCACAGACAAGATGTGTCTCTCTGTCCTCTATCCCCCCTCAGAGACGAGCAGTGTCTCTCGGCCTGTCTGTCTGTCCTCTATCCTCTGCTCACAGACAAGCTGTGTCTGTCGGTCTGTCTGTCTGTCCTCTATCCCCTCCTCACAGACAGGCTGTGTCTGTCGGTCTGTCTGTCTGTCCTCTATCCCCTCCTCACAGACAAGCTGTGTCTGTCGGTCTGTCTCTGTCCTCTATCCCCTCTTCACAGACAAGCTGTGTCTGTCGGTCTGTCTCTGTCCTCTATCCCCTCCTCACAGACAAGCACTGTGTGGTGAATACAGACAGTCCCGGCTCGTCTCTCCTTCTGAAACACAGAGTGCCACCCAGAGCCTACCATTATCCAGCCTGGACAGTCTGACCACTGTCAATTATACTGATGTGGAGAAGGCAGCAGACAGCACAGCATACAGTACAATTACACTGCTATTGTATTAAATGACTAGTAAGCCAGTACCTTCGCGTTGCATAATGAAATGGACTGCGAGTGCATCTCAAACCCTCATCGTTCTGCCCCGTAGCTGAGACACTGCTTCTGCAGGCTGACACCTGACTAAATGTCCTTCTGACTTAGCGTCTGGAAAAGGTGCTTTGATGATGTCGACGAGACATGTTGATAATGAAGGGGACGCTCACCGCTGGTTGGATATCCCCGTTTCAGACTGAACAAATCAAAATCTGTGTTTTACTAAAGCACTGCCCCCAGCGGAACATAACTGTCACATATACCTGCAAAATCTCTGCCGTGGCGAACTGACGAGAAAGCTCACAGCGTTCTGCATGCAAATAGATAGTAGGAACCAATCAGAACGCTTTCACATTTTCTGAGCAAATATTGCAGTTCCAATAGGCTCCTGTCCAGACCAGTGAGTCACAGCTCTCCCGGCAGATTGATTCACGTAGGTTACGTCAGCCAGGTTAGCAGAGTTGACGTCTCTCATACGCCCGGGATGCTTAAAGTCATAATAACCTGGTATGTTGCAATACAATGTATAACAGACAATTCTAAATAGGCTGGTTCAAATTCTATTATAAGATTCCTGTTAAATACAATGAATCTATAATGAATCTACTGTTGGCATAGGATAAAGGTGTCATGAATTCCAATGATAGTTATTGCTTCACGCAATACTTTACGTTATGGCTGGAATTGCAAAAGGAACTTTTCCAATGCCCAATCATCTGAAAGTTGTTGAACATCACTTATTTTCTGGGATTAGATCTAGCAACCTTTTGGTTACTGGCGAGCTGCTCTAACCAGGAGGCCCATTCCGGACAGTAACATTGACACAGTATTCACAACGATGCTGCTGGAACTCTCCTTTCCAATGTGCCAACGGGCCGGACACAAGTCCGACGTGGATCGTCAAAACCAAATAAACGCATGACATCCCGTTCCTGCCTTGTCTGAGGGCTACAATCCGGCCTAAGACTGCAGATTGGTTTTACAAATACACATTGAGAATACTTCTAGATGATAACTGCCAACATTTTCAGGGCTGGTTCTGCAGACACAGACTCTAGTCCTGGACTCAATTTATTTCAACAAAGTCACTTAAAAGGAGTTTGCTTTTTTAACCCTAGGACCGGGCCTGATCGGTGTCTGGGAAACCGGCCCAAAATCACTGCATCTAAGTGTCTACCCCAACACGGCCCATCTCTGGTCAACACTGAGAGGTCCATACCCAGATACAGGGTAAGCCTGGACTAAGACTACGAAGCCAATCCTGTGGAGTCTCTGTTGAGCGTGCTTTTTAGTCCAGGGCTACACATCTGCCCTCTTCGGGAAAAAACGCTGCTCGTGTCTGTGTACGCTGTAACAACTGGTTTCTATAGCGACGTTCAGTATAGACAGCCTGCCTGACGTTTAGCATGCCACACTCACTTTTAGCAGTACTAAGTCAAATAGTGACTCACAAATTCCTCTGCCTTTCTTTTTCCAGGGATCTGTGGCAGACACTTAGGGAGTGGCACCTTCACCTCCTCTCCTCCGCCACCTCCTCTCTTCTTTGCCTCTACGACTTGACTTCCCGACAACTGTAAGCCTTAGCCAGGCCTGTCAGTTTCATAGTAAGTTACATGAGCCACAGCATAGACCGTTTTCAGTCATAGCATAGACACTTCTCGTCAGCCATAGCTCAGACCCTTTTCGGGTCACACAGTCAGTTCCAAATTAGGTCCTACTCCGTACAAAGTTCCTTACGAGCTTTAGTCAAAAGAATGTCAAATCTGGAAAAACAGTCCATTTGAAAGGGAGAAAGGGTCACGTTTAGAACACCACTCGTGAAAGACTGTTGGTGCAATCAAAACAGCGGCCACACAAAAAAAGTGTTGGGGGGGACATGTTTTTTTTTCTCTTACAGCTCTGATAAAAGTTTTGCCACAGTCACACACACCAAGGCCCCTCACTCACACACACCCCTGAAGGCCTGTGAAAACATCAAAGCATTTCCACTGAAAGTCAGCAACACCTTTAAACTGCAGGTGTTGTAAAGCGTAGCCTGGGCAAGCAAGCCAAAGCGAAAAGGTGAAGGGAGGAAGTGGAGAGAGGAGGTGAACCAGGCTAGCACATTGTTGCTAATGTCCCCCAGAGCTTTGTTGAAGGGACTCAGTTCCCCTTAATGTTAACCATATAAAAGGCTTTGGGTGTCACTCTGAGGAAAAAAAAAAAAAAATAGGAAATTCGGTTTTATGTAACACTTTAAATATGACAGCTAAACTCTGTGAATTTAACTGTTAGAAACAGCTTCCTACATTACTAAAACCACCATTGCATCAATCTCAATTCAAATGAACAGTTGAACACTTAAAGACGGGGACTGTTAAAGGAATATAAAGTATAGCGATAACCATTTCAACTACAAAACTGAATTAATCTGAAAATGATAACAGACAAACTTAAAATGACTCAAATGTGAAAATTACAGTGCGACCTATTTCACTTGAAGTATAAACTCAATATGATTGAAAAGAAAAACAGCAAGAGACATTTGGATTGAAGTACAAATCTGAGATATCAACTCAGATGGGATATCTTATCAAACAGGGATCTCCAAAATTACAAAGTCAGTATTTCAGTCAGTGGTGACTACTGAAAAAAAAATAAACCCACATAAAAAACATTAACCCCAAAAGGATATTATTTATTTTTGCTAAATATATGAAGAGATGGTAAAAAAAAGCAAGTGGTTAAACAGTATATAAACAAGGTTTATAGTATCGTGTTTATCTATAGAACTGAAGTAATCTATAGAAATGTGGTTAAAACCAGCTACCAGTTCTATAGACATACCTCCGCCCTCCGGTCGGACACAGGGGGAGAAAATAGAAATGGAGAGAAAAGAGGGGGTAGAAGCGGGGAGAGAAAAGAAGAAAGCTTAAATACTTTGAATGATGATGTGGAATGTTAAAAAGTGTCCGAGAGAGGGGAGGGCCCCTGGCTACTGAGTTTTTCGGGGAGGTGAAGGGGGTGGGAGGAGAGAAGCCGTCCCGTGGGACCATGGCCCGTCTCCTAGATCTGGTATGCGTGACTGAGCAAGACAGAAAAATCTCAACCTGCCTTTTTAACTTCGGAAAACAATAGCAACGGCCGGTAGACTACTTGTAGTCTAAACACCACACACATATTTTGTCAGAGAAGCAGAAAATGACGAAGCCCAACTGATAATACAGAACCAAATGTTAGCAACATTCAAACAGCCGAATCCTGCGAAAGCTAAACGCAACAAAAAACAGCACAATAAAATGCTAATAAGCCTGTTGGTGTGGGGGGTTTAGTAGCCACGATAGTGACAGCTCTTTCAGAAGCAAGCAGCTGAAACACAATCAACACAATTCGCCAGCCTGATAATTATAACTAGCAAAATCAAGGGAAGCATCCATTTTGAATCTGCTCGTAAATAATGTAATAACCAAAGCCGGCAAATGAACATCGGTTTCACCTATACAGAAAGAATGATCGAAATCGCAAGATTAGGCTTTGATCAGAATTATAATATTATACAATCAACGTGCCTTTAATAATAAAAAGCGTGATTCTCTTTGGTTTTAATTCAATCTACGGACATAAGAGCAATGACTCTTCGAAATCGACACGTTTTTGTGCAAAGCAGGAGCGTGTACGATCCTTGGAATAACGGTGATCAAAATAATCCAGTAAGTAACTAGGTGATTCATCTACAAAATATGTCCCTGTACAAAACCAGTCAACATATCCTTTTCATTTATTATATAAATATCAACTTTAATGTTTACTGTAAGAATATAAAACAATTTCATTTTGGATTCAGTTTTTTTTTACAAACACACATACAGTACATTAAAACACAGTAGCTTTTCAGCAGGACTCAATACATGTTGCAGTTCAGTTCGATCAGAACATCATGTTATTATTCCATTGGTTCCATATATGCCTGACACGCATTCGCTTAGAACTCGAGAAAAGGGTGATCGATTGCTTCTTAATTCTAAAGCTTGTATTAGATAGTATTCCAGGAGTGTCTATTTTGTTATTGTGGACGTGTGTGTTTAAGGTGGCAAATCATATCTCGAGGATATGGTGGAATTACTTGAAACAGGGAAACACCTGATTGAGAAAAGGGCCAACATTTCTATTATAGAAATCACTTCAATTTGAAGTACAACGCTCTGAATAACAGCTAGTAATTCAACAATATCTGCTTACATAAGCATAAATATACCAGCAGAAAAGGGGATGGAAATATCCCCCTCATTCAAAGCTTCAATCCGAGGCTACAATGCCTTTAAGTTGGGCTAAAAAGTAAACAAAACAAAAATAAAATATTTGGGATACAGACCGGTATTTAATCCGTTTAATTTGCATAAAGTCGCTATTTTTGTCTGAATGCGAGCAGTCCTTTTTAAACGAACTCCTTTCGTTTTTCTTTATTGTTAAGCGTTTCTGGGCAAATTAACACAAAGGTACTTAGGGGTCCTTTTTCTGCTTCGATTCTCCAAGCGTGAGATGCGTTGGGGGAGGGGACTAGCCCTGCATGGCTATAGGCACAATTTATCTTCTCTTCTCGTTCTTTTTAAGAATACATGGATTTATCACAACACACTGATCAACGAGGTAGCCAAATGTTTTAGGCGCGATAGTTGGAGAGGTTGAAGTTAAATATTGCGACTCCGATAGAAACAAAAAAGTTTTTTTAATTGTCTCATAACGCGGGGGCGGGGTAAATTTGTGGTTAATAATGAAAAAAACTGATTTGATGGTGATTAATTGTATTTTCCTTATATGCCTAAAATCGTAAAACATGATAAGTCACAGTTTTGAAGCTTTTAGATACATTGAATTAAAAACAATTATCCAACTAGGCTACGACATTGATAGCAAACAGAGGATTCGTTTTTTAAATAAGGAAAATTTCCCCGCCCACTCGTCTCTGCTCCGCTGCTCATACCCCTCCCTCTTCTTGTGTTTCCCCCTCCTCAACTAAGCTTCGCCAAGTTGGGTTTCACCTCACTTTTTCACTCTCTGTCATCTGCCAAAGTCCCAGATTCAAAACTTTAAGGTACGGGAGTTGCGTTATCCGTTCCAGTCCCCGTTTTGTGATTTTCGTACATCCATACAGATCGATCCCGGTCAACTGTGTCAAGTGGTCGGCAATGAGCTCTAGTCCTTTGTCTGTAATCCGCACGCACTGCCCAATGTTCAGGGTTCTGAGCTCGTGCATCTGGCGCACCATCCTATTGATGCCATCGTCACTGATGTGGCACGAGCACAGGGACAGGGATTTGAGCTGGTACAGGCCCTGGGCGATGTAAGCAAGGCTCTGGTCGCCTATCTTGTCACAGAAGGACACGTCGAGTCCCGAGAGCCTGAGCGTGCCCATCGCAAGGTGCATGATGCCGGTGTCACTGATGTTGTCGCACGACCGCAGGTTAAGGCTCCACAGGCTCGTCATGTGGGAGAGGTGGAGCATTCCCGCATCGGAGATGCCGCCGCAAAAACTCAAGTTGAGAACTTTGAGTTTGGTCAGGCCCTTTGAGATGTGTTTGAGGGACAGATCGGTGAGTTTCTGACAGTCCTGCAGTGTCAGGTATTCCAGGTTGAGGCAGCCTTCTGCCGCGCTGCGGGTCATCCCCGCCAGGTGACCGATGCCCACGTCAGACACATGCCGGCAACTGCGGAGGTTGAGGCTCTTGAGCCGGTGTAAGCCCCACGCTATGAGTAACAGCCCTGTGTTAGTGATGTTGCTACACCCGCCCAGCTCCAGCACTTCCAGGTTCTTTAGATACTGGGCGATCCGGCCCAGGCTGGAGTCCGTGATCTGCTTACACAGACTAAGGTTCAGGACCCTCAGGGAGGGGATCTCCTGGACGAACGCGTGCCCCAGGCCGTTATCCGTTAAGTTATAACAGCCACTCAAGTTTAAGCTCTCGATGTTTGGCATCCCCTGGATCACGTAGCTAAGGCTTCGGCGCAGGCTAAGGATCTGTACTCTCCGGATGCCGCGGGCCTGTAGGCTGGGGAAGAGGGAAGGGTTGGCCCGCCGTAGATGCAGCTTGGCTTCAACCCCCCTCCACACGGACTTGTGGTAGGAAGCGTCCCTCCAAGCGGCGCAGACTTGGGCCACTCTGCCTTTGTCCCTTACATCCAAGTAACTGAAAATCATGGCTAAAATTTCCGGAAAGAGGCACGATATGTGCGTCTCCATTTTACACAGGCATAAAAATCACCCAGGTTCCAAAGCCCGCCGACGTATTTCCCTCGGTAAAAGTAGTCACCCGTAATCCAGAAAAAAACGGTTGTGGCTTTTTAACAGATCTTTTCCTCGTTTCTCTTCTCACATTTAACTGTGCGAATCGATCAACTCCACGTCCCACGTGATCCGTCTGGTTGCGCAGTAGGATTCAAATGTAAAAAGCCCCAAAAACCTCGTTACAATACAGCCCCTCACCAAGAGGGGGAAAGGAAAGCGCTCGAGCCCTCCACGGTCAGACGACGGTACCTATTATGCCCTTAGATACATGTCTACGCTCGCGCCGGGGATCCAAACGGTCGTACATTCTCGAAATAGACCTTTAAACTATAATAAATACACGGAGGGTTGGATTTCCAGTCGGCTTCTTTCTCCTCACCGTCTCTCTTCTCTGTTATCAGGAAAGGAGTGGGGTTTCAGTTTGCATTTGCGCTCTCTCAGCTCGCACGCATTGCCAAGCCGAGGGGCTTCCTGCCTGCCTTTGTCTGATCTTTTCAAACTGACTTGGCAGGGCCGCGAGCACGGCTCTACCACGGGGTGAACAGACATAATCAAAAACAATATATCCCTTTGTTTATTAAATCAGTGGATATTATATTTTAAACGAAATATTATTCACGAATTTGTTCATTAAACAACTATGTGATTTCCATTGGTAAATTATATCTAAGAGAAATTCAAAAGAGGTGTTTCCGACTCCCCCTTTTAGTGAGAGGAATTTGGTTTAGTCCAACTCAGCTG
The DNA here is from genome assembly GCA_016801175.1 of Esox masquinongy. Taxonomy (NCBI): domain Eukaryota; kingdom Metazoa; phylum Chordata; class Actinopteri; order Esociformes; family Esocidae; genus Esox; species Esox masquinongy. The sequence continues at coordinate 24,770 of JACXGI010008771.1, forward strand.
GAACAGTAAGAATAGTTCCCCTGGAAACCAACTTCTTACAATTCAGTTCACTTTAGTCTTAACCCTTTAGCTGTCAAGTTTTATCAGGTTGTTGTTTCTGTTTTAAATGTTTTTAATGGTTTATATTTGACTGCATCTAAAACGGAAGTGTGTGTGTGTTGTTTTAGAATTCGAAGTATTCTGAAAGAGTTCTGTTGCAGTTGTGTTTTCCAAGTAGAATGTTGTACCTTGTCTCGCGACTGCGTTCCACAAATTGAAATATTGTATCATGTTTGCTCCACTTAATGTATCAAGTGAAGGATACCTTTGTAGCTGAATGCCTCTAACGTTTACCAGTGTCACATTATATAATGATACAATCTAGGGCTAAATTGTTACAGGGATCACTCGTGCCACATTATATATATATATTATATATACATTATATATATATATATATAATGTATTACATAACACTGACTGATGATGGATAGCTTTAATTTTTCAACAAAGCTCTTTCCGCTACATATTTTAAGATTTTTCATGTTTATTACCATGGTAATAACAGTTATTACGTGTGATATTTTCAAGATTGTGATGGGAATTTCCAGGTGAACCAAAAGAGGAAGCAGTTTTTGATTAACTCAATCCAAAAATAAATATGGTTTTATACAAGTAGAAACAGAGAAAAAAACCCTCTGTTTTCCAGAGCAGTTTTCCCCTAGAGCTTCCCTGATCAGGCCCTTGTTTCCTGATCACACATCTGTCTCAAACACGTAACAAAAGACACGACACAAGGCAGCAAACCGCAAAGCTTTCCAGAATACAATAATAAGCAGTGTGTCCTAGGAACGGACACCACCTGACTGGAAACAACACCAGCAGCTAATATGAGAACGGACCTGTAGCTGCCAGTGACCAAGTCACCACACCTTGCAGAAGCAGTATCATAAGTGTTACAGAGAAGAAACTTGTAAAACATCGTCGATCACTTAACTGCTAATTAACATTATTCTTACTTATAAACCAGGTGGTTTGAATCCGTAATGCTGATTGGCTGATACCCGTGGTATATGATACATTATACTATTGGTATGACGTCACCAACGGCGTAGGGTTGTATTGTATACTAGGGGGTTCAGGGTCAATGGATCCCAGGATTTTCACTCTTTTCCAGGTGGTCACATTGACCTGTCTGTAATATTGCGGGGGGTCATGAACCCCCCCCCCCAATTCTACAGCCTTGGACATTACATCCCCTTGTCAGTGTTTATAAGAGCAATAAGACATCTCAAGTATCTGATATATTGCCAACATACCATGGCTAAGCACTGTGTCCAGGCACTCCACCATGTGTTGTGAAGAAGAACCTGTTGTATATTGGCCAGTGTACTACACACAGCGTGCTTTATGGCTTACATATCCCATTATAAGGATGCTTCTTTTTTATTTGGTTATTTCATAACATGAAATTACTCAAGTCCAGGTAACAGTCACAATTACAAGTATACATATTTTCATAGTACACTTCACTCATCGAAGTCACCTGAATTTATACATTCATGGACTGTTACCAGAACATACATGTAATGGTGCTGCTGGAGAACATATATGGAATGGTTCTGCTGGAGAACATCTGTGTAAGGATGCCGCTGGTGAACATCTATGGAATGGTTCTGCTGGAGAACATCTATATGAGGATGCCGCTGGTAAACATATATGGAATGGTTCTGCTGGAGAACATATATGTAAGGATGCCGCTGGTAAACATATATGGAATGGTTCTGCTGGAGAACATAGAGCTCCGGAAAAAATTACCAGACCACTGCACCTTTTTCTTTCCTTTCCAAAAAAGTCGAAAAGGAAGGTTTTGAGTGAGGAACAGAAGGGTTAAAATTAAGAGACTGCAAACTGAATGCTTCTGTTCCTCACTCAAAACTTTCCTTTTCAACTTTTTTGGAAAGGAAAGAAAAAGGTGCAGTGATCTCTTAATTTTTTCTGGAGCTGTAAATGTAAGGATGCCACTGGTGAACATATATGGAAGGGTTCTGCTGGTGAACATATATGGAATAGGGCGGTTGATCCATTATCCCATTTTACATTTACAAAAACATGATCCAATCTGACATTAAAACAAACCTGATCCATGATCCCATTCAACATTAAAACAAACCTGATCCATGATCCCATTCAACATTAAAACAAACCTGATCCCATGTAACATTAACACAAACCTGATCCATGATCCCATTCAACATTAAAACAAACCTGATCCCATGTAACATTAACACAAACCTGATCCATGATCCCATTCAACATTAACACAAACCTGATCCATGATCCAACTTGACATTAAAGCAAGCTTGATCCATGATCCTATCACACATTAAATCAAATCAATCCCTGAACCCATCTGATAGTAAATCATACGTGATCCATGATCCCATCTGACTTTAGAACTTATTCATTTTTTTTTTGTTTTCCTACATTTTCTGATACACATTTCAGCTTGTAGCTGCTACATATTCTGTACAGTAAACAAAAAAACAAACTCTAAATCAACAACACACCAAAGCAACAGCTAAACCCAAAAATGTGTCACAAACCAACATTTTAACTCTATCATCCTGCCTAACAAAGGAAATTATCAGTGTGTGTCTGTGTGCGTGTGTGTGTGTGTGTCAAGCCAATAACATTTATATAGTAATAAACAAAGTGATTGGCCGGATCATACATTTGATGAGGTTGAAATCACAGATTGACAGTAAACCAGATAACCTGCTGGATATATCAATCTGAATCATCAGGTCATTATTTGCATGGCCCACAGAGAGAAAATGCCCATTGGCCGGGCAGTTGAAGACTATGCAATGAGCTGGAACTCGGCTGATGTTCTGACAATGTTCAGTACGTTTTCCTAAGTAAAAATTAGAATAAGTCAAAAACACAGTGGACCTTGTTTTGTAGAATGTAACCTCAGCCAGTTTCCACCCCCCAAAAAAGTGGGTTGTTTTGGAAGGAGTGCAGGTCAAATAGAATAATTATATACGTGCAGACATCCCAGAGTAGGCGATTCCTGACATGTTCATGCTGGAACGTGCCAGTATTGCCCAATAGGATCTCGCCGTTTTGCTCCGCCCACCTCCTCCTATAGGTTCACTACACTCGGCTTTACTCCACTCCCACAGGAAGTGACAGCTTGCGCGCTATCTTGGTGTATTGATGTGACCTGGGAATGAAAAGGATAAGCACCTAGACTAGTGCGAGAAATGTTGTGGAAGAAAACTCACTTCCCCATGTTTCCACCCGTCCGTTCATGTTTGAGATGAGGAATATGCAAATATTAAAAACCAGTAATTAAGATAAACACGTATCACTGACTAAACTCTTCAAAAAGAGTTAGCCAAAATATCTGCTTTAAGAGAAAAAAATAATAAATACAAAACTTATGTGCGTATGTGTTTTAGTTTACTTTTAAGCCAAAAAATTATCATTATCATAATGAGAATAAAACTAGGAAAATTCAACCTTCTGGGGAAATGTTGGAAGTCCCTATGAGGAAATAGGCTTGTCTTATGATTAGGTGTTAAGGTTAGGCTAAAACTAACAATTCGGTTCAGGGGTTAGGTTTAGGGGTGAAAAGTTGGAGATAATTGGATTTTGAATGGAAATAGAGTCTCCACAAGGATACTTAATATTAAACTAATGCATGTCTGTGTTTGTGTGTGCTCCTCTTCAACCAAACAAGATTTTCTGGTTCGTCTTCACAAAGACGGTGCATTTCAGGGAGGTCATTCAATTCCTCAAGCCTGATGACAGTTCACAGAGAGGGAATATTATCTCCGTTAAAGGTTGGGATACAGATCTTATGCCACAGGGCAGGTTTTTTGATAAACAGCCATCTTTTCCAGCCAGAACTTGAATGGTGACTGTAAATATACCCCCTCCACACCTCGTTCTCCTTTAATGAAAGGAAACAATATAATATATATTGACTTTCAAAAGGACTCACCCCCTGTGTACCTTTCCATATTTTGTTGTGTCACATTATGAAATCAACATGGATTTAATTATTTTTGCCACGGATTGCCACATGTCAAAGTGAAAAATAAAATCTACAAAACACTTTTGTGAGCCACTGTATGTTGTTATACATTTTTAAAATATTTGTTGTCAGTCAAGTGTGTGCTTTATTTGATAGAGGGTTAGTGACCCCCGGCTGGCTGTCTGTGCCCCCCGGCTGGCTGCCTGTGCCCCCCGACTGGCTGCCTGTGACCCTGACTGGCTGCCTGTGCCCCCCAGCTGGCTGCCTGTGCCCCCCAGCTGGCTGCCTGTGCTCCCGGCTGGCTGCCTGTACTCCCGGGTGGCTGTTTGTACCCCTGGCTGGCTGGCTGGCTGGCTGTGCTCCCGACTGCCTGCCTGTGCTCCCGGCTGGCTGCCTCTGCTCTCGGCTGGCTGTCTGTGCTCCTGGCTGGCATTGTTAGCTAATATGACAGGAGAGTGCTAGCAGAACTCACTGGAGTGTGGCAGACAGAGAGATGGCTGGTGAGAGAGAGGGGGAGAGAGAGAGAAAGAGGGAGAGAGAGGCAGAACGAGAATGGGAGGAAGAGAGCTGAGGGAGGTAGTGGGAGTGCAGACAGAGGTAGGGGAGGAAGGAGAAGAAAGGAGCAGCACACACAAACATGTACACACAAACAAACACACACACACATATCAAAACAAACACAAACAAACACAAACACACACACTGTAGAATGTTTAGTGTGAAAACGCAACCTAGCACAACTGACTGCACAATGCATCCCCTCCCTCCCTCCCTATCCCTCCCTCCATCCCCTCCCTCCCTCCCTCCCATCTCTCGCCCTCCCCTCTCCCCTTTCATCAGACAAAGTGGCTAAAGAAGAGTACACTCAGGTTAAGAGATTCTAATCCTCCCCTCCCCACACTGCTGTTTTATGTAACACACTGCACAGTATAACGAAAATAGTGTGTGTGTGTGTGTGTGTGTGTGTGTTCTTGTAGTGCATCCCAGTGAGGAGCAGAATTCATCATCACTCTTAGTGTACTTAGTAACCAAGGACAGTACGTACAGGGAGGACCTTCTGAGTCTGTCCATGCCTTAGTGTGTGTGTGTGTGTGTGTGTGTGTGTGTGTGTGTGTGAAGGCTGTTCTCTGCAGTGGTGAGTTGGTTGTGTAAGCGGCCGGATTGATTGCCCCGTGTTGATGGTCTCACCAGCTGCTGATGACCCCTGGCTCTCCTGTTCCTTTCCACCTCCTTTAACCTCCCTCCCCCCATCTATGCCCGACTCACCCTTCACCTCCCCCAGGGCTCCTCCAACCCACACTTCACTTTACCAGCAGCTCGTGCGTCCAGGTCGTCCTGGTCCATTTGTCATCTTGCTGGTTCCGGGATACGATCCAACAACCTTTCGCTTCCGGGTCAGAAGTAGGGGTGAAGTGGGCACATGTGGCAGGGTGGCCGCGGCGACACATCATTCCAGACAAGCCCGTTTTTAATTCAGTCACGTTGAATTGAACCCACCAACAGAACACATGCAAAAATAGAACTAGACCTGGAGACATTAAGGAGACAGGAAAAAAATTATGCAAGACAAGGAGTAAAGGGAAAGAGTGAGAGGAGAGAGCTATCTGAAAAAGAGATAGAGAGGGGGAGGGTGAAGGAGAGAGGAAATGAGGACGATAGAGAAGCTGAAGGTGGTGGATAGAGAAAGAAATGGGAAGACATGAGTAGAAAAAGATTGAGGGAAAGAGAGAAGGAAGGGGAGAGAGAGATCAAAAAAGGGAGCAGTAGAGAGAGGGAGAGGTTGAGAGAGAAAACAGAAGAGGTAGATGTAGAGAGAGAGGGATGAAAGGCAAAGAGATGGGAGGTTGGGAGAGGAAAGAGAGAGAGAAGAGTAAGAACTGGAAAGACAAGTGTTACATGCAAATCGGCAAGGTGTTGTGGAAGCTCTCAGAATATTCTGTCATGTGACGTGATGTGCTGATTCAGGGAGGGCTGATAATTGGATAATTGCGTGCCACGGAGCCGAGCTGATAACTGAGCCAGGGGCAACTGTTTCCTAGGAGACGTAGGCGTGTGTCAACATGCTGTTGAAAGCTGACACCTCGTGAATAGATTTTAGGATACTTTGTAGTTTTCTGGGGTTTTTCTCCGTCTGCTCCAGTCTCTCCTCGTCGTTCTTATTTCTCCTCGGTAAAGCATGATGATTCTTTGCTGGTTGCTTTTGCCACACACACACACACACACAGATAATTCAAGAACACACCTCTTTCGGTATGAGATGAGATATATAAGGGATGTGTATCATACTGGTATTAGATGGGATGTGTATCATAGCGGTATTAGATGAGATATATAAGGGATGTGTATCATACTGGTATTAGATGGGATGTGTATCATAGCGGTATTAGATGAGATATATAAGGTATGTGTATCATACTGGTATTAGATGGGATGTGTATCATAGCGGTATTAGATGAGATATATAAGGGATGTGTATCATACTGATATTAGATGGGATGTGTATCAAAGCGGTATTAGATGAGATATAAGGGGATGTGTATCATACTGGTATTAGATGGGATGTGTATCATAGCGGTATTAGATGAGATATATAAGGGATGTGTATCATACTGGTATTAGATGGGATGTGTATCATAGCGGTATTAGATGAGATATATAAGGGATGTGTATCATACTGGTATTAGATGGGATGTGTATCATAGCGATATTAGATGAGATATATAAGGGATGTGTATCATACTGGTATTAGATGGGATGTGTATCATAGCGGTATTAGATGAGATATATAAGGGATGTGTATCATACTGGTATTAGATGGGATGTGTATCATAGCGGTATTAGATGAGATATACTGCTTTGATACACATCCCCTATATATCTAATCTAATACCGCTATGATACACATCCCCTATATTAGATGAGATATATAGGAGATGTGTATCCATGTGGTATTAGATGTGATATATAGGGGATGTCTTTCATAGTGCTAATGGTGTTAGAGGAAACAGGGTTAGGAAGGGACAATAAAGTTGTGGAACCTTTTAAAGTTTACCTGTTAAGTACTATAATCAGTCTGTCAGTCAAGGATTTTACTCTTCCCAGGACCTCTATTGACCCTGTTGGGTATTGTAGCGTTCTCCAGCCACCTGTGTTTATTACTATGAAATAATGTTGTAATAAGGTTGTAATGACGTTTGGATGAGGTTGCACCTGGGGATGAGGGTAAACCTGTTGATTGAGGTTACACCTTTTGGATGAGGTTTAACCATTTGGATGAGGTTGTGCCTGTTGGACGAGCTTAAGCCTTTTGGATCTGGTTGCATCTTTTGGATGACATTACACCTGATGGATGAGGTCAGTTCTTTCGGATGAAGTTAAACTCTTTTGATTAAGGTCACACCTTTTGGATGAGGTTGAAGGTTGATGTTTTCATTAATATGGTTGATTCTAAGGGGAGTACAGGGCTAAAAAAAATCAGAATGAAGAGTCTGTGATTCCCTCCCTCCATCCTGTCTACCTTCTCCTGGCCTGTCTGCTGTGTACAGGTCCTGAATGTTTTATGACCCTTCAGGTGTGTGTGTGTGTGTGTGTGTGTGTGTGTGTG
>JACXGI010008772.1:0-10806 GCA_016801175.1 Esox masquinongy
ACTTCCCTCCTCACACTCAGGAGACCACAGGCCCCCGCACTTCCCTCCTCACACTCAGCAGGAGACCACAGGCCCCCGCACTTCCCTCCTCACACTCAGGAGACCACAGGCCCCCGCACTTCCCTCCTCACACTCAAACAATGCCCATGGGCATCTGAACACTCATCAGTTCACGTGTGACTATGATTCCAGTAATTTGCCCCAACGCATGAATGATCGTTAGTTTACAATTGCAAAACAGTGTCTGCGTTGCTAGATAAACAACCAGGGGTTGTATATATTTATAGAGAGGCTGTTATTTACAATGATGTCACTCTCTGAATCAGTCAGTATGTCTCCCCATGACAGTAACACAGCTCATGATGCTGACCATTTGGCCAATGCTGAGTCATAGGAACCAGCGGGGTCTTAAAGGAACAGTTAGTAGTTAAGTCTATATTGCTTAGTCATTGTTGTAACTAATAAAAAGGGCATGTTGAAGAATTGACTTCAAATGTACTACTCTGGTCCCTGTGCAATACATCCACCATAAGAACCCTTCCACCCAGTCGACAAAATCTAAGTGGGTTCTTGTGTTTTTCTATCATCCAGACAAGTGTCACTCACATTTCTCAGTATATCATAACATGCTACTTCTACGACTAGTTATCTACCTCCCCAACTAGCCCTTCTGGTCAATGAGAAGCTGCTTTGGCATCACATTCAAAAGACCCATAACACACATTTCTACTTTTCTTTTGTCATGCTTACGGGACATGACTCGTAAGAGGTTTTAGTTTCTGGCAAGAATCAAACTGTAGTGCTTTACGAAGACGTTAAATATTGAAAACTCTTTGGCAACACTTTCTTCTGCCGAGACCTACTTATACTCATTTCTTGGCCCCTCAACCCAAGCTTTGGGAGTAAAGTGTGGCAGTGTGGGGGTACAATGCAGCAAAGCCTCCTGGGTTTGTTTCGTTGTGCTTTGCTGTGGATTTAGGGAAGTGCAGTTAGCCGCAACCCCTCAGAATTAGCTGTTGCCATGACGCCTTTCTCTGGGCTGCCCGGCTCTTGGCTGCCACCCTTCTTGCATGAAAAAATGGAGGTTAATTATTCAATGGGTAACTGGGCATGAGGTTGATGAGTGTTCTAAACACTGAAGCCGCGAGCACTTCTATAGATCGAAATTACATTTAAGATCACAGAAGAAGGTTGAATGTTTAATGGATCACTTGGAGCAGGTAGGGGATGGATATGTTGGATATAAAGTTTATTCTAAATCACGGAATGGCCATGCCTCTGTAAATGAGAGAGATGCATGGCTGTTATTTATTTTGTTTTCCAATGACACAGTGCTTCATTGTTATGTTTGAAAAGACATCCTCGTTGGCCCCTTCTGTTTCTGTCACCCTGAGTAATGACTGCTGCTGCCAAGTCAACCTTCAGATATCTGATATGGCGGCGAGGGCGTTGCAACGGTCCTGGTCTAGCTTGTCTCGGTTCTGAAAGTCTGGGAGCCCAGAACATTCTGAGGTAGCTGCCAGGTCTGTGCTCCAGTTCAACCCCATCCTGACTTCACCGTTCCTCTCTCCAGGTCACTGTAGGGATCATCTGACCGTCCCTCTCTGAGGGAGAGTAGGCTAATATGAGCGAGGACATTAACAGTTGTAGGTCAATGCTGACGTGGCATGCTTCTAGGCACACAATGTATCCATAAAGAAAGGCAATCTGGCATCAAACAGAGAGAATGATGGACTCATTTGCTTTGATGTGAAAGGATTTCAGTATTGTGTGAATGTGAGAGAGAATGTGTACTGTAGGCTGACAGTGTGTGAATGAAAGAGAGAGGATGTGTACTGTAGGCTGACAGTGTGTGAATGAAAGAGAGAGGATGTGTACTGTAGGCTGACAGTGTGTGAATGAGAGAGAGAGGATGTGTACTGTAGGTTGACACAATGTGTGAAAGAGAGAGAGAGGATGTGTACTGTAGGCTGACATAATGTGTGAATGAGAGAGAGGATGTGTACTGTAGGCTGACACAATGTGTGAATGAGAGAGAGGATGTGTACTGTAGGCTGACACAATGTGTGAATGAGAGAGAGGATGTGTACTGTAGGCTGACATAATGTGTGAATGAGAGAGAGGATGTGTACTGTAGGCTGACACAATGTGTGAATGAGAGAGGATGTGTACTGTAGGCTGACACAATGTGTGAATGAGAGAGAGGATGTGTACTGTAGGCTGACACAATGTGTGAATGAGAGAGAGGATGTGTACTGTAGGCTGACACAATGTGTGAATGTGAACAGGGAAATAATAAAACTCTTCCTCGATGTATCAACCTTCCTGCATAATTGTGCAATGCAGCTGGTTGCCACGGTTACCAAGCTCCTCATATTAGAAAATGAAAAGGGACAGATTTTTAAGCATTTTCTGTTTGCTTTCTTTCCATTTAACTCATCTTGTATTAAACACATTCATCTAAAAGAACTAAGAGAGCATTATCTGTTGAGCAGAAAATAGACCAGTGAATAATCAAGTGAAAGGAAGGGGTTTGAATTCAGATGTTTCTGATTGATACTCACAGGGATCAGAAATAATCTGTTATCTACATACTTTTAATACAAAATGGATAGATGGTAGGTGCAATGTATACATATTCAAAATATTGTATTTTGAATCACCAAACGAGGTGTTAAATTGTATCCCCTTGACAAAAAGAAATCCAGGAATGTTAGAATCTGTTCTTGATTAAAAAATGTCTTCATTTCTGCATTGCTCTTAGAAAAAAAGGACATCTAGTGGCAACCATGAGAACACTGGTTCTGCCCTGCCAAAATAATTAGGAATGTTAAAAAAATATGATTGTTCCTATACTAGAGAGCACTTGCTACTGGAATCTCTTTCATTTGTTTGAATAAAGTACTTTATTCAAGTGTTCATTATTATTGTGAATTACAATGCAGCAAATGCTGTATTATCATTTTTCATTCATTCTTTGTAAACATTTTCAACAACTCAAAGCAAACAGAAGATGCCCTAAAGTTTTCCAGGAACCCATTACACAACCCCCAGACATTCTGGGGAACTCCTAACAACAGGTTTACGTTTGCCATGCATGAGCCAGCACTTAGATGATGCCTTGTGTTTACATCAGGGGAGAGACACAAGAGACAAACAGCCCAGAACCGCACACAGGAAGTCAGAACAGGATAGAAACCCTGAGGATCAGCTTTCAACAACACCCCCTCCATCCATCCCAGGACTTCCTCCGTGGAGGGCATCAGTCTGCTGAGTGATATTTCTTAGCAAGGGCCAGCTGTGGATTAAGTCTAAACCTGTTCTGCTCTGCTACTGAGACAGAAAGCTCTGAGGGTAGAATTACACTGAGAAGGCCGCTCAAAAACCATGTGACCATGTCATTAGGGATGGCAGCAGTGAGGCACAGGGGTGGAAAAGTTAAAGAATGTTCCGGAAAAGTTGTATACAGTACTTTTAAATTCTTAACATTGTAGTCATTGTCATTGATGACTAATATTATCAATGGAGGTTTCCTACACTATACATTGATGAGTTGATTTGTACAACTGCCAAAGCTGTGGGAATCTCAAAGCCCACTAGCTGCCGTTTCCATGGTGATAGTGAAGCTATGGAAGCTATGGGGGCCAACACCTTTGAATTGGGGATACGGCCTCTGCTGAACCAATGGAGAAACAGGCAGGTGCCAGCTGTAACACTTTAATGTGCAGTGTGTGACATTTCCCAGGGAGGATTAATCCAATGAACTACTTCCATTTTACTGTTCCATGAATCTGCAGCAGTCAGTGTGTTTGCTCCATGACTTGTGTCTTGGAGGAGTATTCAGCTGTAACTGTCATGACATTTTGTTGCTATTGCTGAGGTGCCCAGGGAGGCTTTTTATAACACAGAGCCCAAGCAGACGGACATTTAAAAGACAGAGAAGATGTTATTCAGAGATACTGAGCAAGTGCCTTGCTCAAGGGCATAAATGCAGCCATTTCAGGTTCTCTGCTTTGTCATTCGAACCAGCGACCTTTAGGTTATAAGCCTAATGCTTCAACGTCTAAATTATCTGATGCCTGTCTGTTGCCTATCTAAGACCTTCACTTCATGGCTGTGACATCATGTGCGGTTATTAAAAATGGTAAGGTGATTAATTCTGTCCAGTGGGATATTTGCATTATGGAATGCCTCTGAAAGCGATACATCACAGAGCCCTGCGTGGTGTTCAAAAGCTCTCTTTTCCCCCAAGTCCTTTTTGCTCCCTCTGTGTGGCTTTGATGTGTGCATTTGTAGAATATTCATAATTAGTTGAGCTAATATCTAATTAGCCATTGCTTTATTCTTCTGCGTCTCTCAACAACCATAACTGGTGTCTAAAGAGACACCTGGAGGTTATATAGTGAACTGCCGAAAGGTATAGTACATTCAATTCACAGAGGCACAAACATGCAGATCAACTCTGAATGAAAAGCTGTCAACCTCAGATGTAGACTCCGTCAGTCCAGACAGAGTCTTCATCTGAGGTCAATCCATTTCAAAATGAAAGCAGACACCAGGAAAGAGCTCTGGAATTCTGTGAAAAGAAGTGCCACTTTTTTCTGAGGTATTCCAGTCAGAGTATCAGAGGAGCGGGGTTTATTGGTTTGATTCACCTTGACTTAACGAGGTAAGACTCGAGGCCAGGGTCTGTCGACATTCATCTATGTTGATCCACTAACTCCTCCTTTAGAAAGTCCTGATCAAAGGAATACTGTACTACTGGCTTAGCTTTTCTCAGCATTAGCATTCAGACTGAGTCTTATTCTAAAGCAAATCAACCAGCACTGTGTGGGTGACTGTCTGGACTAAATTCTTGGAAAGGACTTTTCTTTGACAGCTTGTGTTCAGTGTCCAACTTTGGGGCAATTTTTCATCCAGCAAGCAGTCAAATTACCCACACCGATTTTCAGTATTAGCTAGTAACTTAATTGTTACCAGATTTTTTCCTTAACAAAAATACCTTACTGAACACACACAGCAACTAGTGAAAATTAAATATCAGTTTGACACAGGAAAGTGTCTAGATAAGGGCACTGCTATGATCATGGTCACATCTCAAATATGCAGGATATGTAATGTGGGTCGGTTTTCCCAACAGATGGTCCTGGCCCTTATTACTCCACCATGTAACAGTAAACAGATGGGAAGGGAGGAGGAGGGTTGAACAGACATGGAGAAAGGAAGGAGTGCAGAGAGGAAAGGGGTGTGGAGCAGATGAGCAGAGCGGAAGGAAGGATGAGAAGCAGCAGGTCAAAGAGCATGGGGGCTATACATCTGGGACCGGGACGAAGTTGGGAAGCAACTCGGAAAAGAAATTTACTTCAACATGCTACCAGTTATTACAAACTGTATCAAGTTAGCATACAATAGGACATTAGATCACTGTTGGCTCAGATGTTAATAGCATGTTATTTAGCCAATTTGACTCAAAAAATATTTGTTTAGTGAGAATTAGGAAAGTCTGACTGACTCCAAATAAGAATTCCATTCATCTACATTTCCTTGTTTTCTTGCAAAAGACAAAGAGTAGCGTCTCGTTTTAGTTAGCTACACTGCTACATGACAAATAAAGAAAAAGGTATTACATACTGTAAACCCTACTATCACTGGGTTTTAGATCAACTATAAATCTTCTAAAAAATGTAGTTAAGTTATTATTGAATTACATGTAGTTCCCTACTACCTAACAGTGGGCAGAGAGAAGCGAAAGCTAGCGCTAACAGTCTTAACATCGTTGTCAGCTAACATGCCAAAGTAAGCCTTTGTAAAAAGCCCCACCTTACCACACTGCAAAAAATTTATTCAGTGTTGTGTTGCTCTCAGTGTGAACACGCTACTAAGGCTTACTGACAGTGACCTTTGGAATCTACTTATTTTTTTCACACAAGGCTAACCAGATACTGACTATAACTCTGGAGTCTAGCCACTGCAGGCACCAAAGAAAGGAGAAAGTAGGCCAGATTTTTACCATTTTCAAGTCCCTAATCTTTTTTTGCACCGCAAGATAATTCCCTTTTCACCCACTACCTACCTACTACTACCACATCCCATCTACACCGATTAATTCTTAGTAAACATTTTAGTGCTTTTGTTTTCTTGCCTCGTCTAGGGTAATGCCAAAAAATAGAAGAAAATTATACACTCAAGCTAATCTGCCATTCTATCTCATCCTCCCTTGGTTCAGCTTGTGCAACTATTTCAAGGTGTTGCTTCCTCTTTCCAGTAAAGTTCAGCCTCTCAGAGTAAAATAAACAATTCTGTTTTTGACATGCTTTTTTCCAAGCAACAGGTAGATGAGCTCAGTCAAGTTCTTTGGTACCCATTTGGTACGCATTATTATTTCCCAGAACTCTTGCCTCATACACATTTGATGATGACATTTGTATTTAGAACATTCCTAACTAGCCAGTGTTTGGGACAGTCATATAAGGGTAAAGGGTCAGAGAGAGAGGTATGTCATTGAATGGAAGGGTTGTGAGGCAGTAACATGTGATCAAGATGCGTATGAATCAGTACCCGCACCCATTCATTAACTCCAGCCCTGACATGCAGAAAAGGCCTCCTGAATGAACAGGGTCCGACCCCAAAAAAAGGAATGTCAGTGGAATGTAATGGGAGGTAATTTGGTTTACGTCCCACTGCTTTGGTGGTAATATGATGTAGGGGCAGCAGGCTACAGGCACTCATTGCCAAACCTCCATGAAACAGTGAGTTGGGGGGGCGGGAAGAGAGGAGCGAAGGGAGGCAGAGAAAGCAGAGAAGGGTGGATGGGGGAGGGAGAAAAGAAGGAGGTGATTGTTGGTGAGTTGGGACGAAATTATTAAAAGAGAACCAGAGAGAGGAGAGAGTGGGAACGAACAGAAGAAAAGAGAAAGAACACTGGACACAATATTTCAAAAGCAAAAAAGGACTAACAAAAAACCTGGTAAACGTATTTACTTGATACATTTTCATCAGTCTAGAACGAGTGTCTATTTTTTAGCCTATTTAATGTAGTAAAGAGGGCATATGTACCACCTTTCCAAGTCTTCTGACAGACATACAAGCCCGTATCTACTGGCATACATTTTGGTTCAGTAATCTTTCTTACTATTAGTGCAGTCTTGCGAAACATTACCTATGGATGTTTGCCTTATCATGTTTGTGTCTCCATTCATCCATGCTTGTTTAATTAGGGCATTTGTCAGGTAGTTGTATAAACAATCATGAGTGGAGATCTCCCTACTGCCTCTGCTCTAGGTAAAAGCAGCTGATGGGGCAGTTTGTGTTCTGTGAGTTGGGTGTGTAAAGCCTGACTCTGACATATTGTGCAATACTGTCTGCTGCTATTCAGATACCTCAGTGCTTTACAATGTTCCGAAAATGCCCAACACAATAACAGCTATGAATGTGTCATGTTCATATTGTCATATACCGTTTCCTCTATAACTATTGGGACAGTAAAGTGAAAATTACTATTTTTCCTGTACACTCAAGGCATAAGAAAATATGATTAAAAGATATGAGGCAAAACTACAGACTGTCAGCTTTTATTTACACTAGCATTCTAAAGTTTGGGGTCACTTAGAAATGAACTTGTTTTTGAAAGAAAAGCACATTTTCCATCCCTTAAAATTACATCAAATTGATCAGAAATAAAGTGTAGACATTGTTAATGTTGTAAAGGACCTTTGTAGCTGGAAACGGCTGTTTTTAATGGAATATCTAAATACAGAGGCCCATTATCAGCGACCCTTAGTCCTATGTGAAAATGGCACGTTGTGTTGCTAATCCAGGTTTATCATTTTAAAAGGCAAATTGATCATTAGAAACCCCTTTGCAATTATATTAGCACAGCTGAAAACTGCTGGGCTGATACAATAAGCAATAAAACTGGCCTTTTGTCTTGTTAAATATCTGCAGCATCAGCAGTTGGGGGTTCCATTACAGGCTCAAAATGGCTAGAAACAGAGAACTTTCTTCTAAAACTCATCACTCTATTCTTTTGCTGAGAAATTAAGGCTATTCCCTGCAAGAAATTGCCAAGAAACTGAAGATCTCATGCAATGTTGTGTACTACAACTTTCACAGAACAGCACAAACTGTCTCTAACCAGAATAGAAAGAGGAGTGGGATGCCCTGGTGCACAACAGAGTAAGAGGACAAATACATTACAACGTCGAGTTTGAGAACCAGACGCCTCATAGGTCCTCAAATGGCAGCTTCATTAAATAGTACAAAACACCAGTCTCAACGTCAACAGTGAAGATGTCGCTCTGGGATGCTGGCCTTCTGGGCAGAGTTGCAAAGAAAAAGTCATATCTCAGACTGGCCAATGAAAAGAAAAGATTAAGAAGATAAAAAAACACAGAAACTGGACAGAGGAAGATAGCAAAAAGATGTTATGGACAGACAAATCTAAGTTTGAGGTGTTCACAGTGGTGGTTGATACCATTAGGCAAAGTAAGCAGACGCCTATGGCCCCAGAAGGCCTAGGGTCCTGTGAAAATTCAAACTGAAATACACAATATAATAAAAACAATATAATAATACATTGTTTTTTTGTAATTTTTTTGTTCTCAAGATCTGATTGCGTTGCTCAAAATAATTAAATAAATCATGCCTTCAAATATATTATTTGTTTCAGAACGAACCCCCCTCTCTTGACGTCTTGGCTCCCCAACAAAAGCTCTGACAATGTAGTGACACAGAATATAATGTCTGTTCCAGGTATATGGCCTTCCCAGCTGACCGATAAAGAAAGATGCAAAACAATGAGAAAGTGACCCCAAACTTTTGAACGGTAGTGTACACCGATCAGCCATAACACTATGACCACTGACAGGTGAAGTGAATAACACTGATAATCTTGTTATCATGGCACCTGTCAGTGGGTGAAATATATTAGGCAGCAAGTGAACATTGTCCACAAAGTTGATGTGCTAAAAGCAGGGAAAATGGGCAAGCATAAGGATCTGAGCGACTTTGACCAGGGCCAAATTGTGATGGCTAGACGACTTGGTCAGAGAATCTCCATTACTACAACCCTTATGGGATGTTCCCAGTCTGCCGTGGTCAGTACCTATCAAAAGTGGTCCAAGGAAGGAAAAGCAGTGAACCAGCAACATTGTCATGGTCGGCCAAGGCTCATTGATGCACATGGGGAGCGAAGGCTGACCCGTGTGGTCCAATTCAACAGACGAGCTACTGTAGCTCAAATTGCTGAAAAAATTAATGCTGGTACTGATAGAAAGGTGTCAAAACACACAGTGCATCGCATTTTGTTGCGTATGGGGCTGTGTAGCCGCAGGCCAGTCAGGGTGCCCATGCTGACCCATGTCCACTGCCGAAAGCACCTACAATGGGCACGTGAGCATCAAAACTGGACCGCGGAGCAATGGAAGAAGGTGGCCTGGTCTGATAAATTGTTTCCTTTTACATCACGTGGATGGCTGGGTGCGTGTGCGTCACTTACCTGGAGAACACATTGCACCAGGATGCACTATAGGAAGGAGCCAAGCCAGAAACAGTGTGATGCTTTGGGCAATGTTCTGCAGGGAAACCTTGGTTCCTGCCATTCATGTGGATGTTACTTAGACATGTTGTCAAAAAACATGACATTATTTTGACATGACATCCCTTTCATTGCAATGGTATTCCCTGATGGCATTGGCCTTTTTAGCAGGATAATGCGCCCTGCCACAAAGCAAAAATGGTTCAGGAATAGTTTGAGGAACACAACAACGAGTTCAAGGTGTTGACTTGGCCTCCAAATTCCTCAGATCTCAATCCAATTGAGCAGCTTTGGGATGTGCTGGACAAACAAATCCAATCCATGGAGGCCCCACCGCGCAACTTACAGGACTACAAGGATCTACTACTAGATACCACAGCACACCTTCAGAGGTCTAGTGGAGTCCATGCCTTGACGGGTCAGGCCTGTTTTGGGGTCAAAAGGGGGACCCACAAACAATATTAGGCAGGTGGTCAAAATGTTATGGCGATTGGTGTATGTCTGTTTCAACACAAGAGTTTTACCAATTAAGAACAACAGAACTCTCAGATTTCCATCTTCCCACTTCATGTGAGTTTAAGTATTGGGAAATTTGGCTCACGGTTGTTTCTAATTGATCAGGTGTGTCCTGTTGCATTTTTATTTACATATGAAAGACCTGTGACCGTGTAAACAACCCTAAAATAAGCCTCAGGGAAATCAACCTTCTCCTGAATGCTGGGGTAAAAATGTCACAATCTACAGTTTGCAAAAGACATCAGCAGAATTAGAGGCCAACCAAAAACAGAAAGGCCAGATGAGAATTTGCTAAAAGGTACAGAGATCAGCCAGTACATTTATGGAGATGTAAGTGATAGGAAGGCAAAAATATGGAGAAAAAGAGGAACTATAGATCACCCAAAGCATATCCCCTCATCTGTGAATTATGGTGAAGGAAGTGTCATGGCATGGGCATGCATTCGAATGGATTGCAGACTCTGTTTTTGTATACAAGGGATTTTAACCTAAATATTAGCTTTTAAATTTCTTATATTTGCTTTCAGTTGAAATTTCCCAGTACTTATACTCACATGGAATGGAAGGATGGAACTCTGAAGTGCTGTTATTCATAGTTGGTTAAACATATGTGTTGAATTAAAAAGAAAAAAAAAGATGATAGTCTGCACTTTTGCCTCATATTCAACTTTTAATAGTATTTTCATACGCTTTGAGTATACAGAATAAATAGAATTTTGGCTTTGGTGTTCCAATACTAGAGAAGAGTAGTATTG
>JACXGI010008772.1:10906-32640 GCA_016801175.1 Esox masquinongy
AAGGTGGCGCTACAAAGTATTAACTTAAGGGGGCTGAATAATTTTGCACGCCCAATTTTTCAGTTTTTTATTTGTTAAAAAAGTTTGAAATATCCAATAAATTTCGTTCCACTTCATGATTGTGTCCCACTTGTTGTTGATTCTTCACAAAAAATTACAGTTTTATATCTTTATGTTTGAAGCCTGAAATGTGGCAAAAAGTCGAAAAGTTCAAGGGGGACGAATACTTTCGCAAGGCACTGTATTATCTGAAGCTTCCAAATGCTGGAGGGGTACCATTTGCAAATAATGATTGCATACAAAATACACTCCAGTATGCAACAGTTTTCAGGCAAAAGTTGACATTTATAAACTTGATGTGAGAATGTGCTCAACTTTGAAGTGTTTATGATAATTTCTTAGTGGTTGAAATATTGTATGCAAATTAGCAGGTAGACTATTTTGTCATGGGAGATATTATTAACTAAAAAACGTAACATGTTGAAAAAAGTAACAAGTTGGCTGTGTAGTTATTTGCAGTGAGAGGTGAGAAATCTGTGTTTACTCTTTGTTTTAAACAATTAGGCATGTAAATCTTTTTATCTATTCATTTACATTTCCATAACCATTCCAAAATAAATGCCTCACTATATTTGACCATTATAGGTTTCTATTCCCAAAGCACCCATATGGCACATTTTAATGCAGATCTTTCATTTAATTGGACCTGGTAGGCTAGTAGATACAGACCTATTTTAAGTTATAAACATACAGGCTTAAGTACAGTGTGGGGAGTCAGGACACGGTATTGTCAATGAGAGACAGGTTACAGTATTGACAGTATGGGTAGGCAGGTTACAGTATTGACAGTATGGTTAGGCAGATTACAGTATTGACAGTATGGTTATGCAGGTTACAGTATTGGCAGTATGGGTAGGCAGGTTACAGTATTGACAGTATGGTTAGGCAGATTACAGTATTGACAGTATGGTTAGGCAGATTACAGTATTGACAGTATGGGTAGACAGGTTACAGTATTGACAGTTTGAGTAAGTAGGTGTGGGAGAAATTGTACTTATCTAGCCATTCACTTAGAATCCTTTCCATATGTTAAATGTCTAACACAGAGGCCTCTCTTGAATAATGTGATTATCAGGCCAAGGTGTTAGAGGTCCATTGTCTCTACTGTCCCCATTGTCATGTAACTCTGTGACTCCCTTTCTGTACCCGCTCCCCTCTTTATCCCCAAAAGATATTCATCCTGATCTTGTGTTACCTCCTGTACCTCCTGTGGTGTACCATTTGCCCTGTCTGGCAAGAATGGGTGCCTCGTTGCCTAAATACCTTATTTGGGCCTCAGGAAGTAACACAATGGTAAAGTAATAGTCTTGACCTCCTCAGGTTAAGGTTACAATGATCGATTGTATATAAGCAGGAGGATTCAGGTCATTTGATAGAGATTCCTTGCATGCGGTCTCTCTCCATGCAGCATGTTGAAACATTAAATGACTTAGCCATACTTTTTAGAAAATTATGGTGTCTTTGTGTTATTAAGCAGGTTACAGGATTGACAGTATAAGTAGGCAGGTTACAGTTTTGACAGTATGGGAATACAGGTTACAGGATTGACAGTATGGGTAAGCAGGTTTAAGGTATTGACAGTATTGACAGTATTGACGGTGTGGGTAGGCAGGTTACAGTATTGACAGTATGGATAAGCAGGTTACAGAATTGACAGTATGGGTAGGCAGGTTACAGTATTGACAGTATGAGTAGGCAGGTTACAATGTTGACAGTATGGGTATGCAGGTTACAGTATTGAAAGTATGGATAGTCAGGTTACAGAGTTGACAGTATGGTTAGGCAGGTTACAGTGTTAACAGTATGGATAGTCAGGTTACAGTATTGAAAGTATTATAGTATTACTGTGTGATAGAAGCATGAAATCATAGTATATTCTCAGAGGCAGGACATAGAAATACAATACAAAATTCAGCCACATTTTTTGTTTTGCAAAGAATAGTGGCCTTTAGCTTTCAACCTAGGTTTTATGGTTTAAAACATAAGAATGCAACAACAGATGATTGATACAGGTATAGATTTTAAATGTCCCTATAAAATGTTATAATATTCTGCCCTAAACATAAATGTGACAAATTGCTGTTGCTCTTTATTTAAGAAACTGCCTTTGCCTTATTCTAATAGTAAATGATTATACAGCAAATAAACAGCATTATTATCACCATAAAAGGTGAATTAACTGATGTACAGCTGTTTTGATTCTTAATGAAAAACAGACTGGATTTCAGAAAAGCGTAGAGGGAAATAAATAATAATGTATGACTTTCCCTGCTTTAGGTTGAGTTCAACAACACATTCTGAATGGTATGTAAAAGGTCTGACATGCTTAGTGCTTGGATATCTCCACCCAAACACTGTTTATAAACAGATTATTTGTCAAACCCACTCTAATGGAATGTTATTTTCTACCATCTCCAGAGACCATGTCTGCCAACAAGGACACGCCACCTCCAATCCTAATCCTTTTACTGGCCCTTCTCAATGGCTCCCCTTCCTTTGTTTCCCCCTACGAGGTCTCAGGGACCAACCACACGGCCACCCTGCCTCTTAGACCACGCGAACACACCTACGACACATCAGAGATGGATGATTACTATGTTAGTTCTGACCCACATGGCCCACATCCGCCTATCTCATGGAGACCCAATTCACAGCCCTGTGATTACGATTCATGCAGGGAGCTACAGACACCCTGTTCCCAGCTAGCAGCTTCCAGCGGCTGCCTGTGTCCGGGGTTGACTGGGCCCAGTGTGATTCCTGACGCTCCCTACATCAAGAGGCTAACTACGGAGGGTTCCACAGTGGTGATTCAGTGGTGTGCGCCAAATTCTGTCGTGACCCATTATAATGTTACGGTGGGTAAGCTGAAGACCTTTGTGTTTGGGGGGGGCCAGAGGAGTGGTGCTGTCGGGGAGGTGAGGCAGGGGGAGGAGGTGTGTATGGTGGCAGTGAATGGCAAAGGATTTAGCGATCGTCACGTCAATTCCTGTAAAATATACAGCCCCCCTGGGAACGGCAGTTTGGCCCTGAAAGCAGGGCTCATAGGAGGGACCCTGGGGCTCCTGCTGCTCCTCTCACTGGCTTTCCTGCTCTGGCGCCACAGGGCTCAGAGAAAAGCAGATGCCAGGATCACTCATGCCACGGAGGAAACACTATGACTGAAGAGAGGCTCAGGACAGAATGACTCAAGGGTGGCTGTCCAGAACTGAGGCCATTTACTTTATACAAAACAGAGCATGACTACAAGTGTCTAAATATTTACATAGATGCACTTCACAACACACCTTCTTTTGCTGACTTGAAATGAATGTACAATGCAGATCCTGAAACTGGTAAGGTTTAAACTAGATCCTGGCAATTTGGAAGTAGTGGTATTCTCTGTTTGTTGTTGTTATCTAAACAAAAATGAATGGCTATGTTTTCTTGCTCATTGAAATACTTTACATATTATTCGAGAGGAGAAAATGTAAACTGTATGAGAAAATTTATTTAAATTAATGTGTAAGCAAATTAATCATGTTCTGCAAAGTCAATCTTACAGCAGTTGTTTTCCTCTTCAAATAGCTGTGGTACGAGCTGTCTAGAAAATCATTCTTGAATGGGTTTCTGATGAAAATGGTCACATACTGTATCTTTACCTGTTACAATATATTGTAGCTCAAACCTGGTGATGTTAGGATCAAAACGACAGATTCAACTGAACAACAGATTTTGGGTGTCACCCGATCTTCACAAATACCACCACAAACACCACACACATCCACTGTTTGTTTGCAGTTGGTTTTGTGCTGTTCCCAGAATGTTCTCTGTGTTGTCTGTTTGTTTGCAGTTGGTTTTGTGCTGTTCCCAGAATGTTCCCTGTGTTGTCTGTTTGTTTGCTGTTGGTTTTGTGCTGTTCCCAGAATGTCCTCTGTGTTGTCTGTTTGTTTTCAGTTGGTTTTGTGCTCTTCCCAAAATGTTCTCTGTGTTGTCTGTTTGTTTGCAGTTGGTTTTGTGCTGTTCCCAGAATATCCTCTGTGTTGTCTGTTTGTTTGCAGTTGGTTTTGTGCTGTTCCCAGAATGTTCTCTGTGTTGTCTGTTTGTTTGCAGTTGGTTTTGTGCTGTTCCCAGAATGTCCTCTGTGTTGTCTGTGCAAAATAAAATAATAATATGGAATCCTATCCCCACAGGAGTACTTATGCCTCTCACCATACTGTCATTGTAAATAAAAATCCCAATTGACTTCCCTGGTTTACTAAATGGTTAAGTAAATGCATAAGAACACAAGGATCCAAACAAAAGCACCAACAAATGACCCTCTAAATCTAGAGCCCTAAATTTGTTCTGACCATGTGACCTGGAAATATGACCTGACCACAAATGTATCTGTCTCTAGGGTTATTGTATCTCTGGGTAATATTGGATATAACTACGGTAAGGCCTGACATAGTGTAGGCCAATGGTCAGTGAAAAGTAACTGTTGTTTTTGCTGAGGGGTAATACTGTATCTTCGCCAGATCAACCACCTGGCCAGCATGACTCCCTAAATACACATTTCTCATCCAATTATGTGAAATAATTTCAAACAAATGAATGCACTTTTTCCTCTTTTAAAATTATAGCCTATAGACATAACTCATATACAGAAATTATTATCTTCATGGAAAGACAACACTCTTGTCTGATTTGGTCATGACTTTCATTCAGTTATTTACCTTTCTGAACCCAAAGCAGAAACTTTCTTAAGAAAGTAGAATATAGCTTGTAACTGACCTCATTGCATACCAGACTAGTTCTTTAGTAAAGAGCATTATTGATTTAAAACCCTGAATTCATATCATGCCATTATTGTAAGAGAATTAGCATGCCAGTTAATTCATGTGTTGATTCCATTTCTTGATCAACAAGTGTTGATTGGGCATCACTGTACCTCCGTTGTTTATGTATGTAATGTCTTTCACAACTTACTACAATATTTTACACTTTGTAACATGCAATTTTTAAGCACCTTCCCATCCCTGAGCTCTGACTTTTTCCATATGGTAATCTCTAAAGTCTGTTAGAATTGTTTACGGTTGAGAAGCTTGATGGCCATTCCGCGGGAGATTGGCGGTATAGGCTACTCCAGTGGCGTCGTTAGCCTTGGGCGTCCGGGGCTATAGCCTCGGATCTTTTATGAATAGCCCCAAAACGGACCAAAAAATAAATAAAAATAAAAAGCCCCTGATCTATTCATCTATAATTCCGATCGCGCATTATGACAATGTAGGCGTGTAGGCCGCTAGCGTGTACATCGAAATTTTCCACATTCAAAACCCTGTACTTTCTGTCCCAGGCGGGGCAGTAGGGTGGGCTAAGCCCCGAATGTATTGTGATCCTAACGACGCCTCTGGGCTACTCAGTAAAATTGTTTAAAATCTGTCAAACCTGGGAGAGACGAAGAGAACGTGGGAGAATATGCGTGTATGAAATAAGATGGTCTTCACGTATCAATAGGCAAATTTCATTTACAGGGATGCATACTGTAAAGTGTAATACACAGTTCTGAAAATCTAAATCTAAGGTAAGTTGTCACCCCATTTCTAATAGTTTAAATAACATTGCCAAAATTCAGTTAGATAACTTATTGGAAAATATGCACAAAAACGAGGGAGGAGTCCATTTATCACCCCGGTGTGAAAGACAATGAAAAGAATCACAGTAAGATTGAAATGTACTAGGATTATCGGTGGTGTGCGGGCTGGCGTCGGATGCCAACCGCCGTTAAACACCAATTAAGAAGAACTGGGCGGGCTGGAATGGGTTAAAAACAGGTGGGATTGTAACTGAAACACTTTTTGTTGTTTTCTTGAAAATACAGGACTAGGTCGAAGGACATAGTTTAGTTATGCATTAGATACTTTCTGATCAGTTTTTTTAGATCCAGTCTGTAAACTGTGGTTGAATATACCGGTACAGTAGGTGGCGACGTGCGCCTTAAAATAGTGATGGCCAAACGAGGCTTCATTAGCGTTATTTTAGCAGCAGGATATTATGCTGGCAGCACTCAGATTTTCTTTATCACAATAAAAGTCATCATTGAAATTTATAGGGCAATATAGTTAACAATCTAGTCTGTAATAAAGAACAGACAAGAACAACATTGGAACGGACATTAAACAGAAAATTATAGACTATTTTCATCTATGAGATCGTTGTATTCTAGGAATAGGCCTTTAGTTTTAAATGTTTAATGTATGGATAGAAAACATAGACACAGGCGCCACTTTCTAAGGTTTTAACTGGCTGTTGCATCCTGTAACCGGTTGTTTAAAGAGTAGGCTAACAGTCACAAAGAAAAATCTGGCAAAACCAGATGTTTAGTCTTAGTTTTAGTGAAGCTAACTAAATACGGTCATCCTTTCGACAACCTTTTGACTGGTCGTAAGTTGTAAATCTTGCTGAACGGTATAACGGTACAACCTTTCGTGACTAGTATTCTGCCACCAGCACTAACAATTGCACTATACAATCGTATGTTAATGAAGAAACCTTCACAATAAAGGCCGCCATGTCACTGCGTTACAATGTGTAATTCACGCATTGCAAAATGTTATTTTAAAGATAGTAAATTGTAACCAAAAATATGTTTTTATGTTGTTTTCTAGACAATTTATAATGTAATTAATGGAGAAAAAATATAGGAGAACAATCATTTTTGAGAACAATATTAAAACATACAAAGTGCAGAATGGTTTGATATGTGTATTGCCTTATAATAAAAAACCTGGACTATGTGAAGTGGCACATGGCTTTGAGAAATACTTACTGAGGTGTGTAGAATCCATATCCTTCATATCCCACCCACTCCATTAGCCCCAATGCAATTAACAATATGCCAAACAACCTATGCAAATTGCCTTATAACTAAAATTGAAATTACACTTTATAAGGATTCTATACACCCTAGTGAATACGTCTCGAATGCCATGTTCCACTTCAAGAAGTTCTTGGTTTTGTTATAAGGTCATTTGCATAGATTGCTTGGTACAAAGTGCATGTATTGTCTTGGACACAGGGTGAGTAGGTTACAAACTGCTGCTGGCTATACCATTTGTATTGCCCCATGAAATTACACTATATGGACCTTAGTGGGTATTTCTTTAATATAATGTTTTCACTTCACATAGTCTTGTTTTTTTGTATAAAGCAATATTTTGAACAAACTGTTTGGTACATTTGGTACATTTTTTCTTCATCTTTAGAATAAATTTTAAACATTGCTTGAAATTTTTTGAAGTGATGGCTTTTATTTTGAAAATGAAATCTGAGTTAGTTCTGCCAGCATAATACCCTGCTGCTTGCAGAACAGTAATACATTTGTACTACATCTTTAAGAAAACGTTCACCTTGTTAAATCGTTCATTATGGACTTGAAATAGAAACTATTTCCAAAGAGTTATTTAAATAGCCCTTATAAATGTCTGTCAACTTTAGCCACTGCTAGCGAAAAAACCTTCAGGGGATCTGAGGGTGTTTTTAAACAAATCTTAAAATGACCTCCAAGTAACTCAATATTGTGGTTTGAAGTGTAGATCAGACTAACTATTGTAAATAACAATGATCATAACATTTCTAATAAAAACACAGCATTTGTTATGAAAAAACACTAGTTGTTCAATGATACCACCCACCCCTCTCCAAATAAAAACCTTACATGGGTTTCATGTTGTTTCTCTTATCATGCACACCTGCCTAGCCAAATGGCAAGGTTTCCACTTAAACATTGACATCCATGTTTGATTTGTATTTGAAGGGGGGGGCGACTTAATGACCGTTAACACATCGATTTCATACTTTCTGCCAAGCGACACAAACAATGTGTATTTCATCACAACCATCTACTGATTAACGTTGCAGTCTTCTGTTGATAGTGCTTCTGAAATAGGTTAAACAACACATTGTGGCACAACTACAAAGCTTTTGCTAGCCAATGTTTTAATGCCATTAGTCCATTATTTGAAAAATGTACATTTGCCTCCCTTCTACATGCACTGAGTGGTACTGCTCCAAGGCTCACTTCCTTTTAATTATGTTCTACAGTGATAAGCCTATGGGTTTGGCTGTTTTTTGGACTGATTATTTTTTCCAACTCACATTTTCAAATGAAATGAGGGTCTGGATGTGTCTCTGGATGTTGAGATCCTTGACTACTGGAGCCTCTTTGCAGCCCTGAGCCAATTGAGCAGCTGGAGATCCAGAGACGGTTCTAGTCAGTAACATGACAACAACAGCCGTGATGAGGGATGTCCCTGTGTTTCCTGTAGCCTCACAAATAGATTTCTCCAATGGGGGATTTGAGCCAAGCAACCTTCCTAAAAAACCTACAGAGACCAAATGCAGTGCCTTCACAACCCTTCACAGTATATCCAAAGAGCAGCAGCATTCAAAGTCTAATAAGGAAATAGAATTGGATTTATCTCAGTCTAAAAGTGAGATAAAGTCAGAATGTATTGCAATGAAAGTTGAGGGTCCTATTTGGGCATTTTATTCTGAGATTAAATCTGGCATGACTCAAGTTAAAACAAATATCCCAGTCAAAAAGGAGTCCTTTAAAAATGCTACTGTGGGGGTCAAAGTTGATTCTGAAATTAAAGTCGAGGATCCTATTTGGGCGTGCTATTTTGCTAAACAGGAAATGGAAATACCTAATGTTGAAAAGCCAATATATGCTGCCCACCTGAAGGAGGAACCTGTAGGTTTTCAGATTGTGGGTACCAAAAGTCGATCCAGCTCTGGTCCTGGCTTATCAATTTCAAAGGAAAATGCTGTTCAGCCAACTCTGACTGAGAGATGTGATCAAGATAGAAATGATTACCCAATGACACCTGCTGAGGTGCTACAGACTCTAAAGCAAAGTGGTAAAAACTCCACTGTGAACCGCTATGTAAAACAGGAAACAGTGGATGTGAAAAATGAAGATCCCATATGGGCTATTTATCACATGCATGAAGGACAAAAGGACTTGAATCCAAAATATGAACATTTAACACTTCTGCTTCCATCACCAATAGAAACCCATCAGCCTGTAACCTCAGAGGAAATGTTGTAATTGATTGGGATTAGACAACCCATCTGTAAAGTAACAATGCCTTCATCCAAAGTAGAGCAGGAACAAACTATGACCTCTGACCCAGCAGGACCATCTCAGCCCATTTCACACCAGTCCAGCAAAAAGCAAAGGCTGGAGAGAGAACCTGGTGGCCATTCAGGCCTGGGTTCTCAATAAAACACATCCAAACCCTCAGTACTGATGTTAGATGTAAAAGATATCAAATCGCTCCATCAAACATGAACAAAAAACTTCAGCCTGATACAGTAACAGGAATGATGAATACCTGTCAAGAGTGCAACAAATCCTTTTCTTCACATAAACAAGATCAAGAGAAACAGCCCACTGAGGCTGTCAAGGGGAAGATAAACAAAGCCAAAACCTGGACATGTGTTTGTGACGCAACATTTAAGGGTCAAGGAACGTGGGGATTTCACAGACAAAAGCACATCAGTGGCTTTAAATGCTCTGTGTGTGCAAAGGGTTTTAGTATAAAACATCACTTGTATGTTCATATGAAGATACATTCTCACGAAAGGCCTTTTTCTTGTGAGGAATGTGACAAGTCTTATCGCACTCCTGGTATTCTGGATTTACACTTTAACAGTCGTCACAGTAGTAAGAGGGACATTTTCTGTGCAGAGTGTGGCAAGAGTTTTTAGAAAAAGTATCTACTAGAGATTCACATGAACATGTACACAGGAAACAGACCATATCAGTGCACAGTGACTTCCTTTATAACACCCTCAGCTCTGTCCTCACACAAGACTATTCATACAAAGTAAGAAGCCATTTTCCTGCCCTCATTGTGACAAGCATTTCCGCCTCAATGGCAATTTCACTAATCACTTGGCCGCACACTCTGCCAGCAAAGGAACAGTGAAGAAGTCAGGGAAAAGTCACACTATGAGGAAGAGGAAGCAGTCAGACTCTGGAGATGCTTCAGACTTCATGTAAGAAACCAACTCCACACCTCAAACACTTGGAAATCTAAAGGGGCTCGGAAGGCTGTTGCATCTTTCTAACCATTTTTGTTTTTGATAACACTGAAATCTAGGCACCAGTCTCTTTAGGTAACATTTCAGTCCTGATCACTTCTTGTCTACAGCACATGACATGAAGTCCAGGGGATGACATACGTTTGTAAAACACAGGCCAGGGATTTAATCTGTTGTCTTCTAAACAACAAAACATAAAGTAATGGATCTTAACAGAAAGATTTTTATTCTTATTTTTATTCAAAATAATTTTATTCTTGTTTTTACTTTTAGTTAGTAAAAACAAGAATAAAATTACATTTGAACATTAAAAGACTTCACATTGACTTACAACAGCAAGTGGTAAGAATTCCTGTAAAAAAAACATTTCCAGGAAGAGAAAAAAAAAACACCTAAACAACAGAAATGGAAAGTAATGGAATTTAACAGAAAGGCAACAGAGTCCATAGATATTTGCTGATGATTGATCCCAACTTTCTATTATAGAACTTCTCAGGAGAGAGAGCTGCTTGACGACATCATCGTTGGAACCGACTTCTTATATTACACACACTGCCTAGACACTACTGATAATCGAACACACACACACACACACACACACACACATACACACACACACACACATTCACACACAAGGTTATGACCCAAAATACACGAAACACTGGGTCCCCTTCAACCAGCCATCCTTGTCCAACACCCCTTCCCTGAGGAAGCAATGATCTCTAAAATCCATAGTCATTTTAATACCGATGGACAACCGCACTTTGCAACCATTCAGTGCCCATTTTTATATGTAAGGGCTACCACGGGTGTATCACTCAGTACCAAAACCACTATTGTTCTTTTTCTTATGCGATCACTAATCACTTACATTAAACCCCTACATTTTATACAGATCCATACAAGACACATTAGACACAGACTCTAGGACGAACTAAAAAAACTATGCAAGCCCTGAAAGACTGGGTTCGCCTTCAGCCAGCCACCTGTGGCCAACCCCCATTCCCTGGGGAAGCAACAAACTCACAGTGGGAAGGCTGTAAACACATAAAACCCTCTCCAGATTGATCCCCTTTAAAGACATCTGTTCAAATAATAGGCCCTCTGGAAATTACCGTATGGTCATAAAATAAGGTCAAAGGTCAAAGCAATAAATCACTTATCAGGCTAAATTGTAATCTTGACGTATACTCTAATTCTCTAGTAGAAAGTACTCAGGGTAGGTAAAGGATTATGGTTAGTATTTCGAGCCTAACGTGAGTGTTAGATTTTTTCCAGCCTGGCACAGCAACTGATCCTGTGAGCTTCCAGGAAACAGACACTGTGTGAGTTTTAAGCAGCTGTGCCAGGCCAAGTGTGCTGAGCCTCCCCTGAGTGTCGTAGGAGTGACTGGTTTTCAACTATCTACTTTATGTTATAGCATCACGAGTAAGGATAGTCTAATCCACTGGGTGAAAAGGTAAAAAATATGGAGATATCCCAAAATGATATTTCCATGTTATTTGAGAGAAAACTGGCATTTTCAGGGCATGTACAGACTACATTACATATGCATCCTATCCAGACATTTATGGAAAAACCATATTTGCTTCCAGGTCATATATGTTTCACGTATATGTCTACTGTCCTAAAAATATGATATACAGTATGCCGATATGGGCGTATGCAGTGACTGAAGACATCAGGACTTAATATTTTTCTTGAATACTGGCAGTATAATGACATATCTGTAGTTATCTCAACAAAAGATACATTTAATGCTATAATGAGATATTTATCACTTGAATATATGCCAAAATGTTGACTACAAATCATTTGCAGTCTGACGATAGATATGTTTTCACAATACTAATAATTAAAGCTTTTAATCAATGTTAATTAGTTGTTACAGGTACGTGTCTACCTCGGGAACATTGCTGCTATCCCTGCATTATGGCTGCTATCCAGCTACAGTAACCCTGCTGAACTCTGTGACCCATCACTAACCATACCCTCCCGCCCACCGCTTAGTACTGCCTCTCAGGGACCGTGTTGCACTACTCCCTTTGTACTACTGGACTCTGACACTGCTTTGCAAATCTGATAAGGAAGTTTCACAGTTGTTACATGTACGTGTCAACCTCGAGAACCTCATTTTTGTTATCCCTGCATTTCAGTTGCACATGCCACCTTGCACCTTCAATTTGCCTGCACTGCACATTTAGAATTGCCATTGTACTTGCATTTTTCAGTTGTTACATGCACGTGTCTACCTCATGTCTACCTCGGAAACCTAATTGCTGCTATCCCTGCATTTCAGTTGCACATACTACCTTACACCTCCAACTTGCTCGATTGCACAGTCAGAATTGCTATTTGTACTTGCATTTGCCACAACACACACTATTCAATGCCCACTTGTGCATACATATACTTAACTTAAGATCCAATAGACTCATGACCTCGTGGGTTTGAACCCCACCCCTGGTAAATACCTTCAGTTTGATATGAAGACTTCTTTCCATAAACAGACATTTAAACTACAGTATTTGCTTCGGTCATCATTCTTCCTGCCTCTACTTCATCTAATATGCAGTTTTTTAATTCCAATAAAACAAAAACTGTTTTGAAAAGAGCCTCTTCGCCAACCAACCCAGATGGCCGAGTGGTTGAGGCTTTGCATTTAAAGTCCAATAAACATTCACCCCTAATCAACTGAAACCCTCCTGATACAGACCTTTAGTTCAGGGGTGGGCAATATTTTTCACTGGGGGGCCACATTGAAAAAGCCAGAGAGCATCGCGGGCCAGATGACTTTTTTAACCAACATGCCTAAAAGACAAAACATAGCTAACTCTTGTTAACTTGCATATTATATTTATGCATATTTCTTTCCCATGCAACACCATTTTCATAATCTAACTTAATTTATTTAAACAATCTTTTTTGTTTTATTCTCTGTTAACAACTGTTATTATGGCAGGCAAAGGCCTGAGAAATCCCTTTTCAAGGTTATTACTCAATGGAAATGTTGCAATACATATTTGCCTTAAAACTTAACTTTCAACTCAATAGAGTAGGCTATATTACATAAAGTATATTGTTAACAACAGTTATTAGGGCAGACATAAGTCTATGAAATCACTTTTGAAGATTTTCACTCAAAGCAAATGTTGGTATAATTACCGTTATCTAACTTCATACAGTATTGTCGTAGTTTGTTCTACATGCTTTTAATGACAGCTATTCCAGCAGCCTAGACCCAAAAAATCTACTTTGAGGGCCACTCACTCAATGTGAACAGGAGAGCCTTGTATGGGCGTTGACAAGTGAAGTAAAGTCAGGAGACATTTCTGTTGAAGCAGTGTGCGATACTGCTGCAAGATGTTCGTCAGTGAGGCAGAATCTGTGCTTGGGCTTGCTGAATTTTAGCATTGGGTGACAGGTTTTTGTATTTGGTCGCATGCTTGCTCTGGAAGTGCCTCTGCAAATTGTACTCTTTAAAAACTGTGACATTAGCTTTGCATATTAAGCAAGTTGCTTTACCTGCGACATCTGCAAATACATACTTTCCTGTCCATTCTTTTATAAATACCCTGCTTTCGTTATCTTTTCTTAGACAGGCTCATTTCCAGGGATCACGAGCCATCAACTGTGTATAGAATGAACAAACAATAACTTCCTCGCGTGGATTGTGTTGCTGGTCCCTACGTATCATAGCAACGCGAATAGCTTGTTTGAACATAAAAGTATTTTAAACAGACAGTATAATGCTGTACTTATTACTGGGAGTGCCACGGGACTTTTAATTTGAAATAAAATAAATATGCATCAGTAAATAACGTAACATAATCTGCAGACCTCGTCAAGTACTTTTATTTTGTATTATTTATAAATTATAAGTTTTGGATGTATCACGGGCCAGATAGAATGACTCAACGGGCCAGATCCGGCCCGGGGGCCTTATCTTGCCCGCAGATCTGCTCTAGGGGGACCTGTGCTCGCAGCCCAGTACTGTGCAGCTAGATTGGCATTCGCCAGGGAACATCAGAATTGGCAGGTCCAACATTAGCGCCCTGTTCTCTTCACAGATGAGAGTAGGTTCACACTGAGCACATGTGACAGACATGAAAGAGTCTGAAAGATGCCATGGTGAACGTTATGCTGCCTGCAACATCATCCAACATGACCTGTTTGGCGGTGGGTCAGTGATGGTCTGGGGAGGCATATACTTGGAGGGTCGCATGGACCTCCACGTGCTAGCCAACGGTACCCTGACTACTGTTAAGTACCGGGATGAAATCCTCAGAACCATCGTCAGACCTTATGCTGGTGCAGTGGAAATTGATTTATTTACGAATGTGCAGTTCATTTCTGGACTAATTTTAGAACAGAGGTCATTCAGGGTTTTATGTATTTATATCCTTCTCATGATGTAAGATGCCTAAGGGGAAATTATGTATTGAAATGGTCTTATTGTGCATATGTTTAAAAAGGTGTTTGTGTGTGCCTTGACTAAAGGAGTTTCCTCAGGGAAGGGGGAGGTCATGAGTTGCTCTATGCCTCTTTCATCAGAAAGGGGTTGACCAGGGACGGTTCCACAGAGTCATAGGGCAAAGCTTCTTTTCTCACACTAGGAAGAGACCTGCAGGTGGATTTTGTTTAATAATTAGCTTTTGTTATACCTGAGGATCCTTCTGGATCAGTGGTGACTTGTTCCAATCTGTATAAAGCGATTATAAAGATTATAAAGTGAGAGTGTGTGTGTGTTGACTATAAAGTGACTGTGTGTGACATCTGTGTTGACGAGTTCTTGAGATCAATGCTTCCTTGGAAGGGGAATTAGGAAGCCAGAGTTGATTGGCCAAAGGCAAGACCCCTTCAAATAATGTACATCATAAACAAGAGACATGCTTCCTCTCACACTAGGAACAGTGGACAGATTTAAAGTAAAAAAAGTAAACCTGCGGACAGATTAAAGTAAACCTGCGGACAGATTTACTTTAATAACGCATTATTAGCTGCTCCCTGGGGTGAGCGTTTCAGACTCTGTATCTTGTGATAATTATTGTATCAGAGTTTCCGTCTTATTGTAATAACAGTGGCAGCTTGCCGCTGCTAAATTGTGATTTGCTGCCACAGAAACCCCTCCCCATCCTCAGTTCTGACAGACCCATCCTCTCTGGAATGATCTTTTAATACCCAATCATGTTACTGACCTGTTGCCAATTGACCTAATTAGTTGTGTGATATTCCACCAGGTTTAGTTTTTTAGCATTACACAACTTTTCCAGTCTTCTGTTACCTATGTCCCAACTCTTTTTTAAACGAGTTGCTGGCATCAAATTCCAAGTGGGCATGTATTTTTCCAAAAACAATAAAACAATAACATTTCTCAGTTTCAACGTTTGCTATGTTGTCTTTGTACTATTTTCAATTGAATATAGGGATAAATGGTCTTTATTTGAATTTTACGCACCATCCCAACTTTTTTGGAAACGGGATTATATTAAAAAAACTCCTATTTTGATGTTATTGTTGTTGTTAATTGCTTGTGCCCATTAGCTTTGGAGAGTGATTGTGTTATAAATCCAACCACACTATATTTTCCATCTCCCCACTGTAATGTACTAGGGATATTTTTGTGGAAAAACTATTCAGTGCTACAGTGAATGTATTGTACGAAATACTCAGGAGTTTGTAAAGTTACAAATATAATGTGAAATCATGGGGCACTGTGTACTACATCCAGTAAAACTATATTTTCTACCTCCTCTTTAACCCCCAATGCAACACACTATACTGTACATGGAATTCACATTCCCTCATGAGTTAGGAGTTAGTGGCTTTGATTAGGAGTCTGTGAGGTGATTCATGAATAGTTTTAGAGAATGGTTAATTGTGAGTGAGTACTTAGGTTATTATTAAGGAATGATAAGACAGTATTGTCAAATAATGTTAAGAAAATAAAGTTGCCAAACAAGAAAGGCTGGTTTACAGGAAGGACGTTTTAGCATGTCACGCATCAAGACTTTTGTGTCATTGATGCCAGTGTGTCGGCCTGCAAACCACCCCCTCCTCCCCACTGTTGGGGAAAAAAGTGGGGGAAACACTGTATTTAATAGTGGGGTGTTTCAGCAGACCTTAAATATGACAGCTAAAATAAAAGGCGCATTCTGTCCAACATTGCCAGGGTTTAGAGATACGCAAACTGAAAGAATTACTTTAAAGATACCAGAATACTTAGAGTGGGAGATCAAAACAAGTTATAATATTCTGAAAGACATTTTTGATCCATTTGAATTCATTAGTACAGATCTATTTTACTAAAAAATTTGAAACCGTATCCTCAGACCCAGAAGGTGAATTTAATCCTCAACTGGGACTTCACGAGTGGATTCATGAGTAAATCTTTATTCAGGATTAAACACATAGCTTGTGCAGAGGGTTTTTCAGACTTTACATTGAAATTTGATTTGAGTCAATGAGTTTCATCTGAAAGCTTGGGTTCAAAAATAAAAAAATATTGTATTATGTTGTGTATAGTTCAATAGCTGTAATGCCACAGTTATTGTGAAGTCTGCCTTTTATTGCGAGCTGTCTAAACAAGCAAATTATTACATACCTATATTTACTTTTCTGATTGACTACTGGAATGAAAACGTCTGTGTTATTTATCAATAACACAATTATTTCAGGCAGAGTTCAGTTAAAACGGTGGGCCTTGCTAAATTTTAGAATAGTCAGTTCAGGACGTAAGATTAATGAAACTGGACCACCTGCCCCCATAGTGCTCAACCCATTTTATTTTGTTAATCTCATACCCCATGACCCATAGTAAAAGGCAATAAAACAGATAAATTCAGCCTTTTTTAACTCAGGGTGGTAGAATCAGCATCCCATTCAGTTTTAAGAGTTTTTATGAGAAGTGGTTTTATTAACATCATTAAACATTTTTTAAAAATATCTAAAAGACCAACTTTGAACCTGTCGACCTTGGCATTATGTCTTTCAGAGTGGATAGTTTAGTACCATGCCCTGGTTTATTTTCTATTTTAATGCTCTTTGACATTAAAATTGTCTTTGGATTGATATACATTTTCTAATAAAATCTCTTAAAATACAAACAAAGTCAATAAGCCTACTTTGAAACTAATTTCATGGCCTTTATTTATCTCACAGTAACTAATTTGCCTAATTCATTCTCAATAATTAACTTTCTTAATTTCCTTTAAAACATATAGTTATTAACCAAATAGCTCTCTAACTGTGTTCAGACAATGTAAGTGTAACAATACAGGACAGAGGCAGGTGTTGATGGTCCCAGCTGCGGAGTGCCCAGTGTAGGTTTATTCAAAACAGCAGATGGAGCAGGCAAGAAATCCTGGTTGTTGAACAGGATAGGATCAAAAATACCGGAGATCCAAAACACAAGCGAAGGTACAGAGGAGTAGACAAAGGGTATATCAGGAACAAGCTGAATGGTAATACATGAAAAGAACAAAGTCTAGGACTGGTAAATTCACTATAAGAATGCAAACACTAAGAACGGCTTAGTAGTGTACAAAACAATACCTCACAATCAGACAGGGGAGTGAGACGGAACTAAAAACTGTGACAAACAAAAGAACAGGTAAGTGACAACAGATCTTTGTATTCAGGTGATTGTGAGGCGAGAAGAGTGCGGCATTCAGGTGGATTGTAAGGTTGGGATTCAGGGAGTGAGTAGGATCCAGATGACAGGTGGCGTGCACGGGGATGTGAACTGGGCACAGACCTCACCGTAAGGAAGTCATCTTTACTGATCCAAATGGTTGACTATTAGATTCATGTAAAAGACACCATTTTAAAATGCTATACCACTAACCAACAGGTTGTCTTGAATTCAGAGTTCCTAAAGTTTTCCAATCTACTAAACTCAAAGTAGAGCTATACCGTTAAGATAACCAACAGCTTTTCCTGAAATTCAGAGCTCCTAAAGTTTTCAACAAGCAGCATCATTGAAATTTAGATACAATACATGTGCCCAGAGAAACTCAAAGTGGTGGGATCTAAACCTGTTTGGTATTTTTTAATCTCAGGTCCCTAGGTTTGTATCGGTCTAAATGTTGTTTTAATCTGAAAATAATGACACCTTAGAAAGAAAAATATTTGACTGTCAAAAATATCTTATATGAATCACATTGTTTGATTAGTTTGATGTTGCTACAACACTGAAAAAATGTCAGCGTTTAAACTAATTTTTGTTAGTGAACACATTCCATCGTCTTTTTTTTGTTAGTCAATTTGAGTCTGATATGTCACCTGAATTTAAAACTTTTAGTTGGCCCACACTAAGCACCAATTTAAAGTGCAGTGTTTGTACAAATTTAAAATGATGTGGTTGCTCAGCTTGTCTCAGTTGTTCATTCAACTAGAACATATTATTTGGGAATCCTTACATAAAAGCGGCACTGGAACGTGTTACTAAATAATTGTATGTTGTGGCCAATAACACAAAGTGTTTGTCACCATCATAGGAAGGCAGGATACAAGGCGCAGAGCAAGTGGAAGGAAACATCCTTTTAATTGTAAGTACAAAACAACAAAATGTGAGTCAAACCACAAACTGAGATGCAGCAACCACAAAGCTAACCCCAAACAATGAACCACAAACTAAGGAAAAACAGAGCAACTTAAATAGGGTCCCCAATTAGAGGCAATGCAGCATAGCTGCCTCTAACTGGAGACAACCAAAACTGCAGCGCAGAGAAGCCTAGAGGCACCTCTGCGGTCAGGCCCTGACTGTGGCCCTAGGCGCATAGAGATACCTATAGGCCCCCAGCCAGGACCTGACAGTGGCCCCAGGCACATAGAGATACCTATAGGCCCCCAGCCAGGACCTGACAGTGGCCCCAGGCACATAGAGATACCTATAGGCCCCCAGCCAGGACCTGACAGTGGCCCCAGGCACATAGAGATACCTATAGGCCCCCAGCCAGGACCTGACAGTGCCAGTTAGGCATGCTATACTTATGTAAAAATGTTCACTGAATTTAAATTGTTCAAACAATCAGACAACCCAAATCAAAAAGAAAATCTCTCAACCTATATTTTTCAACATTTCTTAAGGCACCTTTATCAGAATACAATATTAGTCAGGTTCAATAGTCACAAAGTAATGCATTCTGACCAACAGCATTAGCGTAGACAACTCGTTGGTCATCAGATAATCAAATTGGGAATGTCAATAAGGCAAATGTATAAGCAGCATACTGATCTTAATTTGATCACCGAGGACATTAAAAATGTAATGTATTTGAGTTGTAAGAAAAGGTTTCTGAACTTTAATTTCTACAAAAAGTCAGACTTGAACTAAACAATTTATTTTATCTAATTATAATCCACACAATTCAGTCCTGATGCTGCAGGATTACTTTTCTGATGTAAACTAGCCAAAGTAAGATCTTACATCTGTTAAATGCACATGAACACAGTTTTCAGTATTGGAAGTGAATCTTATGAAGGCTTCATGAAGCATTAAAATAAGCACAAATATGCACAACATAATTAGGTCACAAAAAATCTTTAATCACATTTCATGCTTTACAAAGGATTTCTAAATATATTATAGAAATTTTGTGAATCAATGCTTATGAAGGCATTATAAAGTCTTCATGAGATTCAACTTAAAGTGGGATCAATATTTCTTTGAATGGTCTTCTGAAAATATATTGAAGATTTGGACCTCTACTGAGAACTTTAAGACACTTAAAGTAGAAGCATACTTT
This sequence comes from Esox masquinongy, assembly GCA_016801175.1. Classification (NCBI taxonomy): domain Eukaryota; kingdom Metazoa; phylum Chordata; class Actinopteri; order Esociformes; family Esocidae; genus Esox; species Esox masquinongy. The sequence goes on from JACXGI010008772.1 coordinate 30,784, forward strand.
AATATGCACATACAGGCCCGGCGATAGGGGGGGACAAACGGGTCTGTTGTCCCTGGCCCAGGGTAGGGGGGGCCCAGAACTGACATTGGGTTGACATTAAAGGGCCCATCTAAGATTATCTCGTCCCGAGCCCAGGCAAGACTGTCAGCTGGCCTGTGCACATATATTCAATAGCAGTTGTAAATGAAGCACATTCTGAATTTGTTGAAATAAACAGGGTAAACCTCAATAACTAGCAGAAAAACTAAACTGTGCAGTAACAAAAACAAACTGTGCAGTAACAAACCTGCAACGTGTTCTGGTGATGTACTCAAAATCATACATCTGTGCAAAAACATGAAAACAGATGGATATAAAAGCAGATAAACGTTCTGTCTTTACATTCAAGTTCTAGCATAACCTATAAATGCTTTGTTGTTCAACATTACTTTAGAAGACCACAATGTAAACATTAAGTCCAACACCCTAACAACTCAGCCATCCTGGTCAGTCTGCGAATCGCCTCTTTCAAACCAGTTTTCATAGCATTGGAATTGAATGACCTTCAAATGAATATTTGAAGGTGAGTTCATGAAAAAAATACTGGACAAAGCTTTAACTGTGGATTGAATGCTGATTTATAGAGACCAATGACCATGTCAAACAGACAGTCTTTACCAGGAGTGGGGTTTAAACCCACAAGGGTATGAGTCCATTGGATATTAAGTGAAACCCCTTTACCACTTGCCCATCCTGGTTGGTCAACGATATGCTTCTTTTCAAAACAGTTTTCATTGTATTAGAAATAAAATAGTAAATATTATTTAAATTAGAGTTCATTAAATAAATGCTGGAGGAATGATGGACGAGGCCTATAATGCACTTTAAGGGTTGATATATTTAAATAAGTTTTCATACCAAGCAAATGGCCTTTATCAGGTTTGATATTTGAAATAATTAGAGGGGAGGGTTTATTGGACTTTATTGGACCACTTGGCCATCCTGATTGGTCAGCAAAGAGCGTCTCAAACAGTTTTCATTGTATTGGAATTAAAATACCACATTATACAAAGTAAAGGTTGGAGGAATGTTGAACGAAGCAAATACTTTTGTTTAAGTGTACGTTCATGGAAAGATGTTTTCATATCAAACTGAAGGTTTTTACCAGGGGGGGCCTTTCAACCGATTAGGGGTGAGTGTTTATTGGACTTTAAGTACAACACCTCAACCACTCAGCCATCCTGGTTGAAGTTTTAATACCAAACTAGAGGTTTTTACCAGAAGTGGGGTTCAAACCTACACGGACATGAGTCCATTGGATCCTAAGTCCAACACCTTAACCACTCGGCCATCCTGGTTGGTAGGCAACGGGTGTCTATTCAAAACAGTGTTCTTTGTATTGGATGTAAAATACTAAATATTCTTTAAAGTAGAGTTCATGAAATAGATGCTGGAAAAAGCCTATAATGCACTTTAAGGGTTGATATATTTAAATAAGTTTTCATAGCAAAGAAACAGCCTATACCAGGTGTGTTGGTTGAACCAATTAGGGGTGAGAGTTTAGTGGATTTTAAGTGCGACAACTTAACTACTCAGCCATCTCGGATTGTGCCACAACACGCGTCATTTTAAAGCTGTTTTCGTTGTACTGGAAAAAAAATACTGCATACTAGATCAAGTAGATTTTATGAAGTAGAGGCTGGAGGAATAATGAACGAAGAAAATACTGTAGTTTAAATGTTGTTCATGGAAAGACGTTTTCATATCAAACTAAAGGATTTTACCAGGAGTGGGGTTCGAACCCACGTGGACATGAGTCCATTGGATCTTAAGTCCAACGCCTTAACCACTCGGCCATCCTGGTTGGTTGACATTTTG
>JACXGI010008773.1:6192-32585 GCA_016801175.1 Esox masquinongy
TTTGCCCCTCTCACCCCCTCATCCCTCTCACCCCCAATCCCTCTCACCCCCAGATCGCTCTCGCCCCCACATCGCTCTCGCCCCCCTCACCCCCTCACCGCCTACAGTGGCTTTAACTACTTAATAAGTAGCTGTTAGAGGTTTCCTGGACATTGTCCAGGCCACACGGAGGCCCTCAGAGCTGCTCCAGACCCCCACAAACACAGAAGAGATTCATTTATCAATCAGACCAATCAGGAGGCCACTTCCTGGGTTATGGACGAATCGGATGGCCACATGTTTGAGATTACACGTTGGAATTCCACACTGATGTAAAATTAGCTAAATAACAGTAAGATGGGAGTTAGCAAGTTATTGATTACATCAAAAATAACAAGCCAGAGAGTAGCAATGACTTAAGTTATTCAAACAGAATATTTCTAGCCACAGGCATAAACCCTGAAGCCAGTAACATGCTTTATTTTATTTCAATATGACATCATATTCAAATGATGTTTGTCTGAAATACGGCTGATGGGATAATAATTATGCTCACACAGAAATAAACGATTCCCACCTAGATGAGTAACTCCTCTCACACCAGTATCAACTCAACACAAGTCAAATACATTGAGTCCCAAATGACAACACATTCCCCATTTAGTGCAATATGTTTGACTAGGGCCCCAATGCTGGTACACTATGTAGGGAATAAGTGCCATGGTAACATAACTAAGAGAGCCATCACAGTCACCTGAAGCGATTTATCCCCTGCAATGACTCGACTGTCAGGGTAAGATCGGGTATGGCAGCAGCCTGCCCTGCCCAGTGCAGAGGGACAACGACTGTAGACTGTCACACCAGGGCCCAATAAAAGCAAGCAAGACAAACACGGAGAGAGTGAGAAACAAAGAAAGACAAACACAAAGAGAGAGAGAGAAACAAAAGAAAGACAAACATAGAGAGAGAGGGGGGTATAGAATATTCTACAATTGGACATAATGAAGGCTAGTAACACAAGGTGAATGACAGATCCAGGTAGCGTGGATTTCTTCACAGACGAGCAATGGGACATGCTACAGTCGGTGCTCTCCACACCTGGATTAATGTGGACTCACCAAATACAGACAGACAAGTTTTGTTTAATTTGTAGATTATTTTGGCGTTTAGAGGAAAATTGTTGAAATAAAAAAAAACATCTGGAAAAGGTTTGTAAAATAAATACATGTTTGTATTGTTGTGTGTTGTCATCTACTCACAATTTCACGTGCCATTCCTAAGAGGAGGCATCATGTTATGCCCTGCTTCTAACCATACTTGAAGTGGAAGAGAACTCTCTAGACTATATTCAGCCTTGTCTCAAGGTAGTTAGTTGTTGGTCTGTTGATGTGCCTTTGGTGGTCTGGGGCTATACTTGGTAAAGTGTGTGGGGCTATTTTTGTGTAAGAGCTTGGGAGAGTCTTGGAGTTTTTGCCTGCTCAGGTGGGATGGAACATTTGGTCAACTTTATGACGTCAGTGTAATCTGATTGTAATAGACCAATGACTGTTCATCTAGGTACATAGGTGGGCTCTACACAACCAGCCAAAACATGTTGCTAGGAAAAATATCTTAATTTCCAAATGCACACATGATCAGACTAATCATGTGACGAGCTAAAACACACTGTGATTTATTAGACATCCATTTAAGAATACATTTACAAACAGTGCACACAGGCTTAAATGTGAACTTTGAGTGAGACAACTATTCTTATCACTGGTAAGAAGAGCTTTTCACATTTGCTGTAGCCAAAGTCACATTAGTGACAAAGTCACAAAGTCCAAAAATGCTTTTCATGTGTGGCCATTAAAATCCAAAAAATTTCATATTTCTGTTACCAATATCAACATAAAAAACACAAATGACACATAAGTTGCTCATGTCCAAGGTGTAAGTTGTTAATGCACAAACTCTGAAATGTAAACTGTGTATGGTCGCTATTCTAACACCACCTCTGTCAAAGGGAACCTTCCATGACAGAGGTGGTCTTTGTTCCACTGCAGAGCCCTCACAAATCTGCAACGAGGAACTGGGGGTCCTGTACCTCGGTCCATTTTTTTTTGGAACTCGAGATAGACCCCCCATATTTCATTTCTACCCCGCTGATAGCATTTATCAGCAACGTCCTGATAAAAACAAAATATGCAACTTAAGCTGGAGCAGGCCTAAGCCGCCGAGGAGGACCGGATTACCTGATGCTGGCTGGGACAGAGATCAGATTGTATTGTCATAAAGGGACCATTAGCCTCCTGGCAAACTGTACCTCAAGCCCCAGATGACAGGCCTTTTCAGACGGACGGGGGAGAAAATGTGAAACTCAAATTCTTCATGACAGACACCTGAATGAGTCACAAAACAATAAGAGAATTATTTGCAAAAAAGACAAATATTAACGTTTGCATTAGGGTTTTCAAATGCATATTTTGGGTTATTTGATGACCTATTTTCCAGTGAAATAACTGGCCCTGTGTTTTATTAATGGACAAAGGGTAGCCATACAAAAGACAATGGCCCAGACATGCAGACTGGATTAAGTTTAATACTGAATCTTGACAGACATATCCTGGAAGCATATCAGTCCCCTTAGATTACCGAAGAGAGCAAAGCTGACATGTTTTTCTGGGATTAACCTAATCAATTGGATGGTTAAATCCAGCTAATCCGCGATGATCTCTCACTATGTCCCCCAGGCCTTTTCTAAACATCACATTCAACTTCTTCTTTGCCACATTTAGTCCACCACAATTTTTGGAACATCTAAACAAATAAAATATGATTAAACAGAAGTAATAATGTCATCAAACTGTTATTTCATCTACACGAAGAGTGAGATAGAGAAAAATACACACAGAGGAGCCCCAAACGAGAAGTCGGACATTCCCCCATCTGTCCCCCGTCCTTTCCCTTCTCAGCGTCCAGTTGGTCTATTCCATGGGAAGAGGACCACTTCTGGCAAGTAGCACAATGTATGTCTGCGACATCTGAATGACCGGGGACGGAGTGACAGTCAGACAAAGGGTCAGGACAGGTCGACTAGATAAATCCACGTTCATGTTTGTCACTTTCCCCCCCGGCAGGGAAGACGAGGTCTTGTCTGTCCCTAATCACGGAGGGGGATCAGTCAGGTGGTTACTGAGGGGCGTGGGAGCGTGTGTGTTTTTTTGGGGGGTGGGGGAGGGGGGGTTGTTGAATGTAGGCGATGATGGTTCAAACTAGGTAACCCTCTCCAACGCCCCCCCACCGCTCTCCCTGTTCCTGGACACCCTCAGGGCCGCATACATTGATGTGGCTGGTGATAAAGTCTCAGGCAGTGACAGAGGCGAACTGCCAGACTGACTGGGCAGGCTGGTTAGGAGTCAGCCTCCTCTGTCCTCTGGCAGGACTGGCCCAGCCCACCTGTCCGGAATGACCGTATGCAAGGCGCGCATTCTCAGACGCCACTCGGAGCAGAAAGTCTGGGAGTCGGCCTGACTCTGGGAAATCCTGCTGTCTTACCCTTCATCCCTCTATCCTCCCTCCCTCCCTCCCCCTCCCTCCCTCCCTCCCTCTGTCCCAGACCTGGGAGAATCCAGGCGCCACAATGTAACTGCAGTCTCAGGTATGCTGCTAGAGGGAGGCCATTACACAACCTTCCCAGGCTTCCTACCTTCCTGAGAGGAGGAGTCATCGGAGGAGTCATCCTTCTTACCGAGTTATTTAATTCTACATTCAATCATAAGCTGTTTTGGACTGTTTTTGGGGTAGCCGGCTTATATTGTTGTTTCCCAAACCAGAGTATGAACTCTCCCATCAACCTTCAGTTGGGCAGAATACTGCAACTGCCCTCGTCTTTTCCTGGTTTTGTTCTTCCTCCGCTCCCCTTCTTCTAAATGTTGTGGCGTTGTCATCATGCGTAAGGGTTTAGGATGATTACAAAATAATTTGAAAATAGAATAAGTGGGCAGAGCCTAAGTTGAGGTTTTCACATCTGTCAGCATACGGTGACAGCTGCAGGGGCAATTTTCATTGTGGTTATGTGGTAGATGTTCTCTTATTTATCTAAACTACATACTAAGCTGTGGCTGCTGGTTCATTATTTAAATAGGCCACAGAGATCAGAATGCACATTTGTTCCTCAATGAAAAATCTTGACATATATTTGGGTGATTTCAATGTCTGTTTTGTGGGATTGTAGGGCTTTGCAAGGCTTTGTCTCTGAAGTGGGAGGGATTGGATAGAAGCTATGCTCTGAAAATACTTTCAAAACTAAAGAAAAATTCAGTTATGCACAAATCAGTAGTTTGGATTACTGAAAATACACAGACTGACTTGATTTCAATTTTAATTAACATTGAATTAACAAGATTAAGACATTTTCCATAGTTGCAACAAATAATTTATCCGTCCTTGCCGTGACGCTACATTCTCCTTACCGGATTATACATTTCCAACACTGTAGCGCAGTCCCAGCAATAAATATTTCTTTAGAAATATACATAAGTAACATATTGGCAATAATGAAAATGTTGTGTTATACACTGACAGGTTCAGCTGGCAATGATGCCCCTCCAGAGAGGAGCAGCACCTCTTAGGAATGAAAGCATACAGCATTTTAAACACAAAATTGCATATATTAGTTTTACTTTCTCAATGGGTCTTTTTGTTGCATCTACCTTCAAGGTGTCTGTATGGCAAAATGAATTTAAGTGCTGTATGGACTAACAACTAGAAACTGTTCTGAAAGAGAGCATCTCTAAATAACTGAAACGTAAATGTAAACATTAATAAAAGTATTTCTATAGCTTCCAAATACAGAATTTTCCAATGGAGAGGTAGTACCAAGTAGGCTGTAAGATGGCTTTTATACAGTTCCAAAAATAGCTAAGTAATCTAGTGCTGGTTTTGCTAACACAAATTAATCCTAGCCATGGACAAAAACATCTAACTTAATAAAGAATCTCCATTATACCCGATTTTTTACACTAGGACCGAAACCGGCTCCTAGTGTAATAAATCATTGGTTAAAACAATGTTCAGATGTTCACAGCTGTGAGTGGTGCTTTTTACTGAAAACTCTAGGATATCTGCAAAGGCCCCCTTTCATGAGAACAAGCCATAACCCCTAGAACAGGTCTGTAAGCATCCCTAACCAAGGACCAGGAGGGAGCTAAGGCATTTGGAGATATAAGATGGAAGAGTTATTTCCCTGTTAAACAAACCATTTCAAAATGAGATGGAAAAACTACAAAATAAACATACCTTAAGTGGCTGGGTTTGTGTGACAGGACTTCATTCAGTTGCTTACGCAGAGAATCAGGAGCGCGTCAGGTGTTCTGGTCAGCTTGATTTATGACAAAGCATTATCTGCCCATGCGCAGTAACTCCTGCACCACCAATATCCCATAACTCCCTTGACTGAAAATCCATTCATTTCCAAGAGACGTGCAGCGAAAAAGATGTCGGACAAGAAACAGACTGTGGATTTGGGATTATTAGAGGAGGACGATGAGTTTGAAGAATTCCCAACCGAGGGTAAGTTACTTTGATGTCTCTATGTTGCTCTGGTTAATGTGTTTTCGCGCTTAAGGTTTTATTTAGCAACAAATGTTTAGACTGGGCCCAACAGTGACTCAGCTAGCTAGCTTATCATGCTAGCTAGGCTAACAACATTAGCTAGTTAAATGAAGAAACATGGTCAAAGTGCTACGTTAGCTAGCCAGTGCTAGCTAGCCTACTAGTATATCACTCATCTGAGAGAGATTCATGTGATTTAACACAAATTTCAGTATGATGACATGTACTGTAGTAGTTGTCGAATTAGCTACTACACTGGGGCGAACTAATTATTAATCCACACGGAGAATATAGCATCAGTTAGTTCAACAGCTTGCAACTGTGCTAGTAACTGTAATAGGTTCTTTAGTAGCTTGCTATCTAGTTAGTTACAGTAGGCTATTGCAGTTGAGTGATATTTTAACTGCCAACTTGTTTGCAGTTCTTTAGAATTTTTTATTTTCTTCGTATTTCTCTGCATTTAGATTGGACGGGGCAGGATGAGGATGAAGATGCCCACGTGTGGGAAGACAACTGGGACGATGACAATGTAGAGGATGACTTCTCAAATCAACTCAGGTAGCCCAGCTAACTGCGCTAATCGCACCATGTCGTTCCTCGAAAGGAAAGGTGGCACACGGGATGTGACGCATTTGAATCCTTATATTTTTGTCTTAAATTTTTTTCATGTGCCAACAAACCCTCTTCACTAGCATGTGGGTGTTTTGGCATTTACATTTAATAATGAGTGCATCATTGTTTTTGTTATGGGTCCCCCCGTGGGAATTGAACCCACAGTCCTGGCATTGTGGACCGTGTATGTTTCCTAGTGATGTGAACACAGTGGAACTCTGCAGCCTCCTCCACTATGGGCTTGTCCCGCAGCTAAAAGTATGGCTGGATTATTGTTAGTGTTCAGTTGCGGTATGTTAGGGCTCAGCAAAAGAAAATGGTCTTTTTTAAGTTTAATGACATCATCTGTGCACACAGTTTGATAAAAGATGGATGACAAGGTTTTTTTTAGTGGCACTGCTTGGGGGGGATTTTTTTAACAACTTTTGATAGCGAGGAACAAATTCAATCTCCTACCTGGTAAGTAGAGTCCATGGAGATTATACACATGCCTTTGTTGACAAGATGCGTGTTTTTGCCGATTCAATTAATTAACTTTTCTGTCAGGCAGTAGAACATTCTGCAACTAAATATTAGCTAATATTTAGCTATAGTTTTTGTTCGGGGACAAAGCTAGCTCCACTGTTGATATGGAATAGGGTGTGCTTGCCCCTTTTCCCGTGGTCTGCGATCAGCTCCTTTGTCTCTCTGCCTGAGTGAGAGAGATGGTTGTCCTGGCACCACACCGCCAGTTCTCTGACCTCCCTGTAGGCTGTCTTGGCATTTAATCAAGCCTATCCGTGGCTACGAGCTTAATGGTGTCAGAGCTGTGTGTCACTGCAGTGGGATACCCTGTTTTAAAGGTCAGCTCGGTGGATGTTGTCTAGCCTCATCGCACATTGAGTCTTGATGTAGAGGCAGGTGTCCAGTTCCAGGGTCTTGGAGCTTGGAAGGGTGGTCTTGTTTGGTGAAGGGTAGGGGAAGCGTACCTGTTAAGCCCACTGAAATCTAAGTTGACATTTCTAATGTTGCACCTTTTTTCCCCAAAACACAGCAGAGATAAAATTCAAGATTCTGATTTGAAGTTATAACTTAAATCATTTTTATTTGTCTAAGATATTTTGTAAAATGTGAGAATTCTGGTCTGGGGTTAATGGGTATCAAGTGTACCATTTAAGCCCATGTTGGCTAGCTAAATGTTAGCCAATATCTAGCTATAGTTATTTGTCTATAGGGTACCAAGTGTACCCTTTTAAGCACATTAATTTTCCAAAAAGCACATCTCATGATTTAGTGTTAAAAAAAGCAAATGTATTTATTTTTAAGTATTAAATTATCCAATGACATTTCACTTATAAACTAACATTGTAAATACCTAAATTATTGCAGCTGATCATAAAAACATTACCTGGAAAATGCATGGATATGTTTGAAATTGTAGCCACATCCTAAACTTGTACTTAAAGTAAAATATATTTTTGTATGGCCTTGTTTACTTGTTTCAGTTCATTTTAATTAATTATTGCTCTAATCGGAATTCAACTAGAATATAAGATTTCCAGACACTAAAGGCATGGTCCGTCATAGAACTGGGTGATATGGCAAAAACAACTGGCACCATTTTGTTTTTCATATAATTTGATATGGATAAATATCACTATACTAGGTGGGGACATTTTTAGAAATATACTACTAAAACAATTATTAAAATAATTTTAGTGCAATGCAGTTGGATAATGCACTGCAATGTGTTCAGGTAGAGAGAATTATCTGCTTGAAAACACTGCAATCTGTTATTGAATTACCTCACAGCGCTGGAGAGCATTTCCACAAACATATCTGGCACTTATATACAGTAACAGAAAGCACAACTTGTTTATATGTGAATGACAGAGTATGCAGATTTTTTTGTGAAATAGAAAATTAGTGATAAAGGAATAATTATTTAGGATACTTGAATGAATTTATCCTAAAATGATAACAAAGCTTCTTGAAAAATGCAGGTAATTTTCTGTGTAGGACATACAGCCTGTGAGAACCAGGCTTGTTGTAATTTAGAAATATATATTTTTTTAATTTTATGAACAGAACCAACACATTGATGCATTGCTGAACACAAAATAGTTGAACTGCTGCCAGGTCTTCTGTTATCTCTCTAAAGAAAAAGTCAAAATAAATATTGTTAAACATTTTGGAATGCTGCCCAAATAGTAAAACAGTTGATTAAATTAATGAGATTACATCCACTATTTTTCACTTCGAAGACACGACTCCTGCGATAATACTAAAACACAAGCTAAAAAGCAGTTCAGATTTGCCCGTTATGTGGCTTTTTTTTTTTTTACCTCAATGTAAACGGTTCCCATACATTTGACGATTTGGGTCTTGCTCAAGTTTCCACCGATGTAGCCTCCAGTTTCAACTTCAACCTCTTTATGATAAAAATATTTTAAATATTGATTCATTATCTGCTGCTTCAAAATTGACTGTCAGGAAGTAGTAGCACTTGTACCTCAATAACTTAATAATGGCAAACCTGATTGGCTAAATTTAAAAAGGTACATGGATGAAATTGGGAGAGATTGGTGGAGGTATTTAACATCACAAAACACATTTATTCATTCTCTTTTTGATTTACATCCAAATATGGAAGTAGGCTTGACTGGTATGTGGGCTTAATAGGTACGTTTTACCCTAATCGACGAATCACATTCTCACAGGTATCCACGAGGTCATCCAGTTCTGTGGGTAGGAAAAAAAACACCTTGTTAATGGGGGCAGTCAGAGGAGAATGGCCAGACTCGTTCAGACCAACAAAGGCCAAAAATACACAAGTAACCACTCTTTACAATAGTGGTGTGGAAACGGACATCACAGAACGCGTCAGAACTTGAAGTGGTTGGCGGCAAGAGGGGCCCCAACCCAATAATAATTGGGTGTACCTAATATAATTGAGCGTAGGTAAGGGCAGTGCGGAGTGCAATATAGGTTGTCCTTTAGACATGTTGGGGGGCTGCACTGGGTCCCGGTCCACGTTTACCTTGTCCGGGTGGTGTTGAGGTGCCCTGACCAGCCCTTTTACATTCTGAGAAGCCATAAAACATTGACGGTCAACAGTAACAACAAAAAAACGCAGCGGTTCGCAAGTTTGGTCATTAAGCCCCCAAAACGGCACTTGTTGGTGTTGTGGTCCTGGACAAATGTAGCCAGTTCAGTTCATGAAGGGCCTAGGTTGAATCAGAAGGGGTTCTACAGGACTGGGGTTTTGAACCACTTTTCTGCATATTGTGCTTGGATTATATATACATTTTATACACGCGCGCGTGCGCACACCTGTGGGTCATGGTTGTTGGAGAACTCTACTGGTGTCCGTGCCTCTAACTGAAAACAACCAGGTGGGGCACACAGGTTGTCAGTTCTGTCTTGATTTCTGAGTGTGGGCTTCTTCAATGATTATAGTATTATTTCAGTCGATTGGTAATGGCTGCTCTTAAGAATTGTATAGAACACAAGATGTTATTATCTCGTAAGGCTATAGCCCGGTACAATTAGGTCTGCTCCTGCATTATGTTTCTTCAGATTTCATGACTCACATCTCAATCAATATAGAAGGGCTCTTGTAGCTGGACCACTGAACTGTATGTGCTTTCCAAAGTGTCCCCTAAATATGGAATATTCGGCCATTGGGAACACGCCTCGACTGAATATTATCCTCTTCTCCCTTTGCAGAGCGGAGCTGGAGAAGCACGGATATAAGATGGAGACGTAGTTCCGGTCAGATCGACCCTGGCGCCGTTGGAAATGGATAGACTTTTAAGGAGAGCTTCACTTAACACAACGTTGACCTGAAATCTCGTTATCTTTTTTTTTTTTGTAACAAATCTTGACACGAGTAAAGTATTTGAAAATTTCCTTTGTTGTGTTCTTTTTGTTCTACATGAAGCCTATTTCATGGGAGGCACATAGCCTGGATATTCATATTTTTAATATTTGTATGTATGCTCATTTCCATTTCTTTCAACACAAGCGGCTGGTCAGTCACCGATTTTAAAAACAAATTAAAAAAATCCATATTTTCTAATGTTTTGCTTGGCTATGCGGATGGCTTTGTGTCCAGGGGCCTAAGCTTCAGCGTCCATTTAAGTGCTAGTTTTTGTGGTAGCCATTGATTTGGAATGTAGCTCCGCTGCCCGCGCAACACTTAACCCGCCTTTAATGGTCCACTAATTATTGGCCTCTGTGACACACTCCACATTCGTTTTAATCCGCAGTACGAACGTTGGATGATGTTAGTAAAGAGTCAAGTGCTACAGTGCTCGTTTTTCTGTTCCGCGGTGATGCTCACGGTTTAAAAACCACCACCCACTTTTCACATGGTCATCGTGTGTGTCTGTGTGTGTGTGTGTGTGTCTGTGTGTGTGTCTGTGTGTGTGTCTGTGTGTGTCCGTTTGCCAGAGAGCGCTATAAGAACAGATAGGCACACAGGCGCATGTGTGTGCGCGCACCACTGCCAACCACACACAAAGTGAAGCAAGTTCCTCTCTGCTGTTGGAGCCCTGCCTTCCCATGGGGTTGGGGCTGAGTCTCTGAAGGAGAGATTATCCACTGCCGTGTTTGTTGAGAGGCAGGGAGGTGGTCTCCACATGGGGGCCCCTGCTTGCCTTGCCCGGGCCTGCCCTACTCCCGACCAGGCTCTGCTCTTCCCGCGTCTCACAACAGGGACTCCTTATTTGAACCGGAGGCCAATTTGCCCCGGCCACACTCCGCCGGCGAAATGATTTCTCCACGCTTGTGGACTCTCTGTCCCAGGGTCTTAATGAGATGAAATGGATGCCGGTAAGACACGCTGTCTGCCTGCCTGCTGCAGCGTAGTGGAGGAGAGACACATTTCCTCCAGCGTTTCAGCCTTGTGCTTGGATCTGCATTATTACCTCTGTCAGCCCTGTATGGCTTCAGCTGAAATAGGAATCCAGGTACTTTTTGATAGCACACACGTGGGTTTTTTTTTTTGTGTGTTTCTTACAGCATACATTTAGCAGTTTTGTAAATACGAAATTTAAAACAGTGTTTGGGTGATTTCTCTGATTTATCCACCGCTACCCATGTGACCGATTGCGCAGACAAACACTTGAAAGTACAGCCTTCGTCGTCTCTGGCCACGGAATATACGGCATCTTTTCCAAATGTTAAATCACCACCCAGTAGGTGATATCCTGGGAATGGCCAGCGTTATGTCTTCTGTCTGATGTGTTGTCTGATATTTGTGAAGTTTCACAGGTATTTCCTCACGATGGGAGGGGATCCCTCTTCACCAGTGATCAGATGGAACAGCTGGTCTGCAGACCACCTTCCAGTTTCCTCCCTTGTGTGAAACGCTCTTGTAACGTCTTGATTTCTCCTTGTGTTGAGAGTTGAATTTTGACGATTCTAAAGGACCTGTGGACTTCATTTTAAGAAATAAATGAACCGGTCCTTTACTCGTATGCGTGTAACTGCTGTAGTCATGCAGTTGAAGGTTTTATGTACGCAAAGTAAAAGTTGCTGCCACATTACAAATGAAGGAGGTAGGACTTTGATTGACACATTACACAAAGATGCTCACATCTGTCTATGCCCTTGAATCTAAGTGCCAAGAGCCGGATCATTATTTTAATTGTTCGAAAATCAGCGGAGCGAGAGAATTGGTAAGTGAGAGAAACGAAGGAGAACACGCGGCCATTTTGTTTGTGCCGAGAGCGGAAGATTGGCCCCTTGTGTTTGGGCCAGAAGAGGGCCTCTGTGGCTCCCCCAATATCCAGCCCCACAGGCCTGGTGGCTTTTCACTATAATATCTCCATCTATAATTGCTTTTCATTTACTTAACTTTTGTCATTCATTTATGACCCACATGATTCACCTTGACACGAGTGGTCTGCCTACTCTGACCGATCAGCACAGTCACATGTTTAGAGGGAGCCCCAGTGAGGATTTATTTTTGGAAAAGAATAGGAATTGATGTTGGACTGCTGTTCGATCAGTCCACTTTGTCTAAAGCATCTCTACATAGAACCCTAGATTAGAGTCAACCCAGTATTCCTTGTTTGCTGGTAGTATATATTTACAAATATCCAATAACAAGTAAGGTGTCTCTCAATATAAAAACAAAGAAGACTAATTGTCTAAGATTTCCGATACACAATTTGAATCTACTGTTGCTTTGGCCTTTTGGCTGTGGACATTAACTGGATCCATCCCGCAGTGTGAACAGCGTAGAGGGCACACATCAGCCTCCCAGGCTATACTCTCCCCCAGACACGAGTGCATGCTACGGTTGTTTGGGGGTTCTCACGACCGCAGCAGGCCTCTCCCCCACCAGTGAGCCAAGGCAGGGAGGTGCCGTCTTGAAGGCCGGGCGTGCGCAGCTGCTACAATAATAGGCCTAATTGCAACTTTCTTTTGTGGGCCTGAAATTAGCGGCAGAGCACTGCTAAATACAATACCCCCCCCCCCCTAAAATCTCAAACGAGAAAAGAGGGCGAGAGCGACACACGAGGGGGCAAGGTTTTCACCAGAGAGAGAGAGAGAGAGAGAGACACACGAGGGGGCGAGGTTTTCACCAGAGAGAGAGAGAGAGAGAGACACACGAGGGGGCGAGGTTTTCACCAGAGAGAGAGAGAGAGAGAGACACACGAGGGGGCGAGGTTTTCACCAGAGAGAGACCCATCACCTCCCACCACCCACGGCCAAGCATCATCCCACACCTGCAGTCGCCCTCGCTAAAGTAAATACAGATAATAAGGTGTAATTACTTTGGAAAATAATAACGAGGTGGGCTTCCCCATGTGACAATGGCTCGCCTGTTTATTGTGGGGCTGAAGCAGGAGAGGAGAGTGCCCTATCAAAGGATCCCGAGTGGTCACACAGTGGGACCCCATAAGACAGACAGACAGGTTTCAAAGAAGACCCTGTTTGGGTGTTTTTGTTCACCTCCAGCCCAAGTAATATCTGCCATCACAGCAACGGGAATCGACCAGGAGGGTGTGGTTTGGGCGGGTGTTTCGGTAAGGCTGGACATTAAAGAGACGTAACCCTGACTTGAAATACATGCATGTTGGTAATAGAGTTAGGTTTGGTTCCATGTGCTCTACACGACAGCCAGTCTAGTGTCCAACTGTTTCTCCATCACGCATATTAAAGCTCAGTTTAAAGGAGGTAGACTCACGGACAGTAGAACTGGACAGTTCAGACAGCGGAATCACACCGAGGCTTCAGTGTCGTTCAGAAGCGCCCGGGCCTTAAATGCATCTGACATGTTCTCACACAGGGAAAGTGAAGGGTATGTTTCTTCTTAACACCATCAGTGGTGTTTTGAGTCACTATGAAAACACAGACTTTGGTTTAATGTCAGTTTGGATTATGACGTTCCCCTGTTGCAGCAGAGCAGTTTATGACATTCCTCTTCTCTTTGGTCTGGGAAGAATTTCGAGGGGAATAAATGTATAATCTCTCAAAGACATTGAGCGAGGGGCTACTCTCAGCCTGAATGTGACACAGACATGCGTGACCCTGCATAGGCAATGACAGAAAATGCTGTGCGTCCCAAATGTGACCCTGTTCCTTATTTAGTGTCCTGCTTTTACAGCCCAATGGCGAACGACATAGGGAATTTGGGACACGGCCAGTGAAATTCAGTGTCACTCTTAAATGTTGAGGTTCAGAGAGAAACCTTTAGGGTTTCTTTAAATCTAAACTGTTGGTTGAAGAACCCCTGTTAATATTTCTTAATATGATTTTAGCGCCAAAGCAGAATTTAAAGGTCCTTTGGGTATACCCTCTGCCAGGATGAACTTGATGTCCTGTGTCCACGGTCAGGACTCATTGGCGGACTGTGATAATCTAACTGGTTTCCCGTTGAAAAATGTAGGGAGAATATTACAGCTAATCAACTAAATGTGCACACAGCAGTATTCATACCTTGGTTTTTGTGGAAAATTTGGACTTTTTCACATTTTTATTACAATGGTTTCAATACACTTGCCACGTTCACAATGTAGAGGCCTGTGGGTTTTCCGCTGAACCAGAGGAGGAAGATATCCTGCTGTGACCTCCAGTCATGGTTTAAGAGAATCTGCAGAAACACGTGTATTCATTTTTAGACACGTGATCTGCATAATTTAATTAGGGAAACCAATGCTAACTGTATTTACCGCACCTTTTAGTGTGATTGTAAGCTAATGGCACCTGGAGTCTGAGACACACACAAAAGCAGTTCTAGTATCGCTGCCCTACATACTTGTGGATAACTACAGAGGAATGGAGTCATGGCTCAATCAGTCTGTCAATGACCACTAGTCTCAACGCAGAAACGGTTAAGACTAGAAAAAGCCAATCACTTAAAATGGCCTCACCATAAAACCTCAGCGTGTATCGTATTACTTTTATACAGTTTTATACAGTTACCCAGGGTCAAATCTAATTTAGTGCTAATTAATAAACTATTAGCCAATGTTCCATAAGAATTATCTTCATGTTATCATTAAGCCTCTGAATGTGCAATAGACCTGAATGGGCTTTCTGGATATGTGAATCAGTGAGTTTACAGTGACATCTCCAACGAGGTTCCCACTGTGACTCCATCCACCATCCATAAAGACAACGATACCCAGCAATTAGGGGTTGTTTTTTAGTTTTACTGCTCTTTTCCCCCCGCCGAACATATTCATAAGCGTTTATAGCTCCCATATCAAGTCGTCCATTCTACTGAACCTAAAAGCATTGGACAGTGAAGGGAGAAAAATGAACGGAACAATTTAGACGCGGAGGCTTTTGCAGGGCAATTAGGCACTTGTGTTATCATCGTGGCTGGTAAATTATCATCAGTGCTCTGATAATTGTAATTAATCAATCATCTGAATCACCCATGAGCTCCTACACAATTGGAATTGGAGCCAGGCATCGGTAACCCGTGAAAATCGGGAGTATATTTCTTTTAGCCCATATCAATCGCGATATTAATTTTCATTTTAAATATATAACGTCCACTCCCGTTACGATAACCAGCGTATTCACAGACAGCGTATGTTTACACATAACATTCATCGCAGGGAGTTTATTAGCTTCTTGGTATTTATTTCTTAAGCCACTGCTGCTTGAGCCATATGCAATTTCCAAACCAAAAATCCCCCAAGTCCAACATCCAGCCCGTTCTCAGCATGTCGGCCCATTACTGCAGTTTCCATCACTGTGGTCTCACTCTGAAAACTATCACACACAGTGCTAAGCGGGACCATCCCACTGGCAGACAAAACCGTGAAATGGGACATGGAAAAAAAAACGACAAACACTGGCACATTGCGAAGAGCCAGCGAGTGGCAGTTGGTCCGCGAGGCTGGGAAGCCTGGCGCAGTCAAGGGATCCAACAAGGAAACTATTAATCACGTGTGAGCGGCTGTCTGCTTGCAAGACAACAACAGTGCTTAAAAAATTAGCCAGAGGCAGGACACACATCTAGTCAACTATACAGGCATGCGGTACATCACACACACACACACACACGGGCATAAAGACAGCCGGCCATACACATATTCAGCCATACAACCGCTCTCACACACGCTACATTAGACACATTTAATCTCCTTAGTTCTGACATCTCACTTACCATGATGTTCAAAGAATCAGTGCTGGCTCACTTTTCAAGACCCAAACAGATCCCAAAGC
This sequence comes from Esox masquinongy, assembly GCA_016801175.1. NCBI lineage: Eukaryota > Metazoa > Chordata > Actinopteri > Esociformes > Esocidae > Esox > Esox masquinongy. The sequence goes on from JACXGI010008773.1 coordinate 22,054, forward strand.
CCCCTCGATAGTCCTTACATTCAGTAGAGATGATGGATATTGCTGTATTCAGTCACTTCAAGCATAGTGGTTAGAACTTTGGCCCAGTCACAGAAAGGTGTCTGGTGCAATTCCCCAAGCCCACAAAATAACTGCCACTGTGCCCTTGAGCAAGGCCCTTCACCTTAACAGCTCTTCTGAGTTGTTTTTGGAGTCTTTTTAGTAGGAGTGTTTTTGATAGGAGTCTTTTTAATAGGAGTGTTTTTGTTAGGAGTCTTTTTAATAGGAGTGTTTTCGATAGGGGTGTGACAGAACAGATAAACGTATGAATTGCTGCTCACCATTTCTTTTTTTCTAATTTTTTTCTATCTTTCAAGATGACAGATGGAGAAAGCCTGAACTGCGCTTTTTCTTTTCACTCATTCAGGGAAGTTTAGTCCCCCTTAATTTAACTATTTGTCTTCAGAGTGGGAAAGCGGTTTAGGTGTGAGCTAAAGCAGGTGGGGGCTTACCAAAATGAAAAAGGAAATGTGTTGTTTATTCCTTCACTGCAGCCCCGGCTTGGGACTGGGGGGTTTTGGTGAAAAAAACATAAACGCAAACTCAAGCAAACAAAGAGCTGGTGTGTGTTTCAGGACGGGGTGTCTGGATGGCATCAGACGAGGCAGACCAATTATGAGTGACACAGGTTATTCCAGGGGTCCCTACTGAGAAACACCGCCAAAGCCTGTTGAGGGAAAGGGAGCTTTGAATCCCGGGTTAGGAGAGGGGGGGATGGCATGCTCCATGCAAGGGCATTCCCCTTTTCCAGAATGTTCTTTTTTCCCCTACGAAATCATATTACCCACCACTGATAGTAGATCTGCCTCTTACAGGATTACTTCTTTGAGAGGAGCTGAAAGACTAATTTATATTTGTGTGCTTCATTTTATTGATATATTTATGTTTAGGTGCTTTATTTCATTGATTTAAAACCAAAAACTAACCCTAAGACTTTATTTAGTTTAGATAAGATGTATTTCATATACAATAGTAACTTTGGTGACTGTCAAATCGGTGGGGCATAATCAACTCTGGTCATTGACAACCTCCTCAATCAATTGTGATTGCAGATCAATATCTGTTTTCCCAGCCGGCGTAATCCCCTTTACATCAAAGACGAAAATCACTGTGGGGGCCACAGGCACAACTACACACACGTCTTCCACCGATCCTTCACTCTACACAGCCAGGTGTCAGCTACACAGCAAGAGGGAAAAGAAAAGACTTAAAGATTTGCTGGTGTACTCATTTAGTTCAAAGAAAAACTCCCCTCTGATAATTCCCCACAATGCTCCTTGGCAGCCTCTGTGATTGTGAGAAAGCCCAGGGAATCCGAGAGACAACAACCGCCTAAAATAAAGGAAGAGAGAAGCCTTCCAAAGACCCCTCTCCTCCTCTCTGGATCCCTCCCTCCCTCTCTCTAACCGAATGCTTGGACCCTGTGTTAGTGGGCCGCATCTGGGTTCATTTAGCCAAGTTGAGGAGGGGGTCCTACGCCTCTCGGGTTGCAGGCTTGAGTGTGGGCCCTTGATTTTTCTGAGAGGGGCTCAAGCCCCGCTGCCCGCCTGGACCTTCTCAAACGGCCCTGGCGGGCGCATCCGCCAGGCCCTCCAGAGGGCCAATTTTGGACCATCCCCGATGCCCCAGAGCATGTTTAATGTAGCGCTTCATCTGAATTGAAAGATGTTAAACAGATTCATCCAGAAGCCAGCAGTCCCACTGAAGTTTGGAGGGGGAGAAGTGGGTGGGTGGGGGTGGGGACTGAGGCTACAAGCGAATGTGTTTGTGTGTGGGTGTAAAGGGGAAAAAAATACAGTAAATCCATCATGCAATCATAGAATCCCCAGCGATGCAGGTCAAATCATTTGGTCATCACCCTCTTAAAGTCTTTAAGAAGCTGTTTTAATCGGCTCTGGGGTCAGGTCTTAGCAACCGATCTCTACGAGCTGGACTACGGAGTGGAAACCTTCATATTCCATCTTCCATCCATGACTAATGTCTGGACTACTCATGATCCTGGTCTGTGAATGAAACCAGAGTGGATTTGATTGGTTAAGTAAGTCGTTGGGATGTTTTTCAAACATAGAATTATTTCACCGTAAACAAGAAAGGGCTTGTCACGGACTATTACGGATATGGTGTTTACAATGGTGCCACTTTAAAGCAGCACATTTTCCATATGACGTTCCTACATTGTGTTTGACATCCCTCTGACTGGCTAGATATGGAGACAGATGACGACGTACGTTTTTGGTCACTTGGCAAAACAAAAGAAGTGTATATGCATGGAGACCAAAGGCTCAAATCTATTAATGTTTTCAGGGCTAATACACAGAAAATTCTGTTTGCATGTAAAAACATGGTTTATTTTGTTTTAACTATATACATACCTTACATTTACATTTTACAAGCATGAAATATTGTATTACATAAAATGTAAAATTACATAATGGCAATCCTAACATTATTATTTTCATTAAATGTGAAACACATTGTCTCTCTCAGGCCTCCCAGCAACCACCCACACTATCTGGACAGGCTGTCTGCTTTGCGGTTTGGTCCAACAAGTCACAAGTTATATAAAACCTATTTTGGCAAGCTGCTGGTTTTCAGGGTTTGTTGTCATAGCACAATGCAGGGCTTAGCTGTGGCAGACATTTGACGTTTGCCTTCTTTGTGTCACATTCTGTAGCTAATACAAGTGGAAGTTTAGAGGTGTTGGCGAAGGCGTACAGAGGGTTCATAACTTTACCTGGTGATAGCAGGCTTATATGCGGCAATACACTTGGACATGAGAATTTTCTTTTTTATTATGAGTTTAAAATTCATGTATACTGTATATATGAGGTATAAACACTAGTGGGTAGTCACTGTGTTAATGTGATGATTTAGATTGAACCTAGAGGACGGCCAGGTGTGCCGAAAATGGTTCTTTAACTGAGTTCATGAAAAAAGTGTGAATCCGCTACGGAAAGTGACCCTACTTTCCTTCAGGTCAATTTAGTCCCATACCACCAAACACCCCTCTGAATCCCATTTTCATATCATGAACACGTCTTTCATGTGATCTCATTGTAAAAATACAGTCCCTACAGTGAAATCCCACAGATGGCTAAAAAAAAGGGCAGGGACCAAAAGAGAATAAAGTCTTCAGCGATTGACTTTCAAAACTATTTGAATCCACTTAAAGAGGAAAGAAAATACTTTTGAGTGACTGACAGACGACGGCAATGAAAGTAAGACCAAACTGGCCATTTACAGAGCTATTTGAGAGGCCACCATTAACCTGTCAGCATTTCAAACCTTAGACACAATTTTTCAAGAACACATCCCCTCATCTCTGTTACTTTTAATAGAAAGTCTTTAACCCCCTTCGACCTCCAGGGTCCACAGTTATTAAGCGTTAATAAGGACTGCGTGGTTGGTGGTGAAGCAGAGAGCGGCATAATCATTTGTTTATCACTCAGAGTCTATTTCTGAAACACTGTTTGGATGGTTAAAAATAGAAGATGGTCGTCTGTCACTCATCGCTCATTCCGTCAGGACGCGTGGGTCCTTGGGGACCAAGAGGCCGGGAAAGGTGACCCAGAGACCCTTAGGCCAGGAGGGTTCAGAGGTTTCGGGGTTTATACCCATTATTCAATCACTCATGGGACCCTGGATCAGGACCACATCTACGGCTCACTTGGGCTTTTGGATTTGTTTTTGTCATGCACTTATGTTCCTACAAATTAGACAAGGAGAATCATATCTGACAATTCAGTGATTAAGCAATTCAAATGGCAAATCCTACACAATTTGCTTATGGAATTGTTTTGACAGTGCCAAGTATTGGGTGTTTGTGCAAAACAACAAGGTCTCACGGTTCACAAATAGCTGTAAATCGTAACCACAACCAGCAACGTACCTCTGCCAACTATCTACAGTAAATGCCAAAAATAAGTAGAATCATTTAATTCCAGATAGGTGTGCAATGTCAAAGGTACCAAACGCTAATGCTTCAGCCTCCTCAAATATTGTCATGTAACCAAATTAAATACCTGTTTTGAGATTGCATTAGCTCATAAAAATCATACAGCCATTTTTCAATAAACACGTGTGCCATCAATATTTGGGGGGATGTGGACTATGCCCTGGTGAAGGCCATTTGGAGAAGAGAAGACAGCCGGCTGTGAAAAATACAGTGCTTCATGCTGGTGATTCGGGAATCCGAAAAGCCACTGGCAAAAAGCTATGAATTATTTTGAGCGCAAGATGCATTTTCTTTGAAGACCATGTGCCATTAAGGCTCCTTTGCTCCCTTTTAAATTGTTTTTATGCTGTGAGTAATGTTAACCTTTGCTTTTGTAGTCCTGGAATTCTCTTTCTCTCTATCCCTCTATCCCCCATACCCCCACACAAAGCAGGGTGGGTTGAAATTGTTGGAAATAAAGTAGTGGAACCATTTACTGTGGGGAAGAGGAGGTGTGAGAAAGAAACCTTGTATTCTCTGTTCCATAAATGCCATTTTTTCAGCCTCAGATCTATAGGAAATGTTCTTCATAAGAAGCTATATGATTGAAGTCAAAAAAATAACTGAAAAGCTGCTTTACCCGCCACAGACAAACACCACAGACCATTACTGCCTAGATATTAATGTAATATTTTTCAAATCCTTCTGTCCGCATATTACCAAAATGTGAAGTGTCAGGTGTTAAACAAAATACATCAGATCTTATGTCAGTATAAAACCAATTATAGCCTATTGTGTGAAGACCTAAAAATCCTCATCATAAAGACAAAGACAGTATATGTTTTGAAGAACAATAATTAATTGACCACAACTTTCTAAAATGCCTGTGTAGGTACCATCACTTCATGAATAGAAAAACGGATGGATACGAGATGATGCCAACTACCGACAGCCTCTACCGGTAGACGGCTTTAGACCACGTGAACACTTGAGCCGCCTTGATCTCCTTTACTGCACCAACTGACAGCTGCGCGTGATTTCCATGGGAACCTCGTCACGCGAAAGGAAATGACCGGGTTTGCTTGGTCAGAGTGGGCTTGGTTGGTTGACAGTAATCTTGCTATGGCTGCAAAGGTAAGCTTACCTTTCGAGATTTTTTTGGTCAAGAGGTAAAAATAGACAGTTGCGGAATAGAGAACGACACCTCCGAATGCACCGGCGACATTATTACATCTTCACTTCCCCATCTGCCCCTTGATTGCTAGCCAGCAAGCTAATAGATAGCCGGCTAAGAGGATGTTCGAGGTTAACATTAGCCAGTGGCAATGACATTGGGGCTTATTTGTGTAGGACAATGGGGTTACTTGCAGAAGTCAAAGCCGCAATGAGATGCGTCGTTACCCCGTGGTCCACTATGCGGAACAGTTAAGAGTCCAGCCTGACACTGAAACTGGTGGTCTCTGTCACTCCTGGTCACTCCCCGTCCCCATCCGTTGTTGCCAGGTGATTAGCATGTCTGTGACATGCTGTTGGCTGTGTCTAGTAACCTTGGTTAGCATTTTGCTACAGGATGCTTACTTCCATACACGTAAATGTAGGTCACTGTTTGTGGCACGTGCCAATATGCGCCATATGCTGGTTGTCTTGCGCGTCACTGTGCCTCGCGCCGGCCCCACTGTTATTATTGAGGAACTCGTTCACTCCCCTGAAATCGTTGGCTTAATAATGAATTAACTGTAAACGGCTACCTCCTCGTTCTTTGGGCTTAAGTCTTTTACGGCTAATATAGTGACTTGTTGAATCCGAACATCAAATTATGGCATACCCCACTTGGACTGCAATATACTGTGACAGCTGTGTACTGTCGCCTCAAAAAAATGTCACCCTTATTAATAAAGGTGAGCCGGAATGGCTGATAACACGGGTATGTATCAGAAGGGATCATAGACCTCCACGCCATAGGGAATATTTGCAGATCCTTGACATCCCTCATTATAAGCCTAAGCCCTCTTCAATTCAAACGTCAAAGGTTTTCAATGCGACTCAAGTCCAAAGACTAAGATGGCCTTTGCAGCATTTAGAGATTTTTGTCAGTGTCTTTGGATTTGAATGTGTGCTTGAGTTCATTGTCTTGCTGGAAGACAATGAACAATTTTCATCCTCCTGGTTTATGGCTTAGATGCCCTGGTACTTGGTAGAGTTGACAGTGCTGTTGTGTATCAACCTGTTGTTGCTTGCTATTTGGGGTTTAAGGCAGGGTATCTGTAAAAGCACCTTGTGACAACTACAGATGTAAAAACGGATTTATGAGTTTGATTGAGTGATTGATCTTAACAAGGGCCCCGGGACCAGTTGAAGCAGAACAGATCCTTAGACAGTTTGTTGGGACTATTTAAAAAAAAAAAAAAATAGAATGTTCATAGAGATGTAATTTTGTTTAGTTTTATTCATAGGAACCGTTTGGTGTGCCAATCATTTTTGTCTTTTTGAGGAAAAAATGTGTATTATTTCTCTGAGGAATGATGTTCATTTTTGCATCAAGAATAGGTCATTATCTGGGTTGTTTATTTAATACAACCTTTTTTACTAATCGTAATGTGGTGGGCCTGTAATATTGGTGATAATATTCTGATACAGGCCTTTCAATAGCATAGAATTGTACAACCCTGTTTCCAAAACAGTTGGGACGCTGCGTAAAATGCAAATAAAAACAGAATGCAATGATATGCAAATCATTTATCCCTATATTTAATTGAAAATAGTACAAAGAAAACATATCAAATGTTGAAACTGAGAAATTGTATTGTTTTTGGAAAATTACATGCCCGTTTTGAATTTGATGCCAGGAACACGTTTCAAAAAAAGTTGGGACAGGGGCTTGTTTACCACTGCATTGCGTCACCTCTTCTTTTAACAATACTCCATATGCGTTTGGGAGCTGAGGAGACCAATTACTGGAGTTTGGAAAGTGAAATGTATTCCCATTCTTGCTTGATATAGGATTTCAGTTCGGGTTCTCCTTTGTTGTATTTTTCGTTTCATAATGTGCCAAATGTGGGTGACAGGTCTGGACCACAGTCAGGCCAGTTTAGCACCCAAACTCTTTTACTACGGAGCCATGCTGTTGTATGTGCAGAATGTAGGTTGGCATTGTCTTGCTGAAATAAGCAAGGCCTTCCCTGAAAAAGATGTAGTCTAGATGGCAGCATATGTTGCTCCAAAACCCATATATATTGTTCAGCATTAATGATGCCTTCACAGATGTGCAATTCACCCATGCCATGTGCACTAATTCACCCCCATACCATCACGGATGCTGGCTTTTGAACTGCGCGCTGATAACGAGCCGGATGGTCCCTCTCCTTTTTAGGCCGGAGGACGTGGCGTCCATGATCTCCCTAAAATTATTTCATATTTTGATTTGTCAGACCACAAGACAGGTTTCTACTTTGCTTCAGTCCATCTTAAATGAGCTCGGGCCCAGAGAAGGCAGTGGCTTCTGGATCTTGTTTATATATGGTTTCTTCTTTGCATGGTATTGTTTTAACTTGCATTTGTGGATGCAGCGACGTACTGTGTTCACAGACAATGGCTTTCGGAAGTGTTCCTGAGCCCATTTAGTGATGTCCATTGTGTCTGGTTTTAATGTAGTGCCGTCTGAGGGCCCGAAGATCACAGCCATCCAATATTGGTTTTCGGCCTTGTCCCTTACATAAAGAGATTTCACCTGATTCTCTGAATCTTTTAATGATACTGTGTACCATAGATGATGAGATCCCCAAACTCTTTGCAATTTTATGTTGAGAAGTTTTATTCTTAAATTGTTGCACTATTTGCCTGTGCATTCTGTCACAGGGTGGTGAACTCCTCCCCATCCTCACTTCTGACAGACCCATCCACTCTGGGATGATCTTTTAATACCCAATCATGTTAATGACCTGTTGCCAATTGACCTAATTAAACTAGCATCACACAACTTTTCCAGTATTTTGTTTTGTTGTCAACTTTTTTTAAACATTTTGCTGGCATCAAATTCAAAGTGGGCATATGTTTTTCAAGAAACAATAAAATGTCTAAGCTGCAACATTTGATATGTTGTCTTTGTACTATTTTCTATTGAATATAGGGTTTAAATGATTTGCACATCATTGCATTTGTTTTTATTTACATTTTACACTACGTCCCAACTTTTTGGGAACAGGTTGTAAAATAAAGAAGTGTACTGTCAAGTTATTACCAAAAATGAGAGCTTGAACATGTGGTCTTTCATGTAATTTCTTGTTCCAGGGACAAAGAAGGGCTGATCCTATTGAGCTGAAAGCTATTTTCTTGAAGGTGAGTTGTGTGAGAATCAATTAGCCCTTGGTTTACTACATTTCCTTAACACACTGAGTATAAGCAAACATCATGTACTGGGATACTATGGCTAATATGGCCTTTGTACTGTAAAGCCCTCCTTTGGTCACCAAAACAGAAGTGAGAGTGGAGTAATGTTAGGTGATGTCAAAATGAAGCGTGTTGTACAAAACAATCATCAATGATTGGGTCATTTTTTATCACTGATTCCCATCAATGATTGCCGAGTATGAAACCCAATGATACGCTGTCAAACTGTCACATTGCACAGGTGTGTTCTGGCTTTGGCACGACCCCTCAGGATTTGGGACTAAATAAAATGTTGAGAGAAGAATTGGAAGCACTCAGATTTAGACTGTTTGTCAGGAAGAAGCTAACCCCCGTGAGTGTGGTGAGGTTTGGAGCAAGCCAGATAAACAGTTTTCCCTATTCATGTTGGTCTTCTCACTTGAGATCGCTACACACGGCTTGAATTTCTGCCACTGTGATCAAAGAATGATTAAGCTTAAGTATCGAGTTACATCGGTATGATCTCAAGTTAGGTGTCGGGTTTATGTTTTCTGTTTCAGTATGCCAGCATCCAGAAGAATGATGAACACTTCATGTCTCCAGTGGACTTTGTCACTCGGTTCCTCCACGCACACACCGATGTCAAGCTTTCTGACGAGGCCACATCGTTGCTGGCTGGGGTGGTGGACCAAAAGAAAGACGGGTGGGTATGGTGGTCCAAAAACCTGGGCCTGTATCACCAAGCCTCTCTGATTATTTCAAATAACAATGAAAGCATGCAGTTTGGGTGTAGAGGCCCTGGCTCTGATGCTATTAACTCACTCGAACGCTGTTCGCGCAGTCTCTTAAGGCTGTTCGCGCAGTCTCTTAAGGCTGTTCGCGCAGTCTCTTAAGGCTGTTCGCGCAGTCTCTTACTCCTACTACCCCTACTAAATTCTACAAAGTATAACACTTGTAACACTTCTAATACTTCCAAATAATGCAGCCCCCTCAATTTTCCTTGGAAAATGACCATCTAGTGTTTTATTCAATATTACAAATCTATAACCACATGAACAGTGTATCTCTGGTTCTGTGTAGTTCCACTGGCCCTTATATTCCAGAACAATAAGAATATTGCTAGCCCAAGGTGCAATTATTAATGCAAGAAAAAGTAATCCGATATTTATATACCGCCTATTTATTTGATTTATTCTGTAAGAGAAAAAGAAAATCCTACAAATCCTGGAAAGCCTTTTTGTCAGGTGTTGTTCCTGTCCTCAGGTTTGCTATTGCCCCCAAATTCATCCGATCTCGTCCCTCCCTCTCCCTTTCTCCCCCCGTCGCCCCCCCTAGTTTTTACATTAATATGTATGTTTTTAATGACACATAATGACGGGCAATAAAATGTTAGGGTAAGTCAAAGAGAGAAAGCGCGTTGCCACGGCAACCACCTGGGTTCTGGCAAAGAGCAGAGTGCACGCGGTCATGTTGCTCACATTATGGGGGGGGTGGGGTGGGGGCGTTTGGCGGCCGGCTGCACACATGCACTGTAATTGCCCGTACCATTCAGCACTCTGGCATTGTGTGGCTTTGGGATCCGGTTAAATGGCATCACTGCTATTAAGGCATAAATCTATTAGGGAACTGAGGCTCGGACTCTGTATCTATACCTCATTTGTTGCAGCGGGGAGGGGATTCCAAATTATAAGGCAGCAGAAATGTCCGGTTTGATGGTTTGATCAAAGCCGCAGATTCGGAGACCGTTGTTTAAATGCCTCCATTTTGTTTACAGTTGACATCGTAGGTTAGCCGTTCTGTTTCTTGTTTTTGCAAGTTTTTTTTCTCCCCCTGCACCGATGTTACAATTTCTCTAGACAATGAGATGGATTATATGCCTAACGCGTGAACAGGGAATAGACGATGTGCTCTCGTCACCCCCTTTGTTCACGGGAGAAAAACAAAGAATGTCTCGTTTTTCACGTATTGCCAATAACCTGTTGATTGAGCTCCCAGAAAGAAAATAACCTAAATTACAAGCCATGCAGAAAATCCTATTTTAATGTACTCCCCTGTAGTTAAAATTGGAGTCCAAACAATAGTATTTTTCAGAATGTGCGTACCGCATCCATCTTTTGTAGCTAGCAAGTCTGCTGTTGTTACTACCCAGGTAGGATTCCATTTCAAAGACTCGAGTCAGGGACGGGGGGGGGGG
>JACXGI010008774.1:5749-32584 GCA_016801175.1 Esox masquinongy
CAGATTTCATTTTCCAACAGGACTTGGCACCTGCACACATTGCCAAAGCTACCAGTACCTGGTTGAAGGACCATGGTATCCCTGTTCTTAATTGGCCAGCAAACTCGCCTGACCTTAACCCTATAGAAAATCTATGGGGTATTGGGAAGAGGAAGATGCGATACGCCAGACCCAACAATGCAGAAGAGCTGAAGGCCACTATCAGAGCAACCTGGGCTCTCATAACACCTGAGCAGTGCCATAGACTGATCGACTTCATGCCACGCCACATTGCTGCAGTACTTCAGGCAAAAGGAGCCCCAAATAAGTATTGAGTGCTGTACATGCTCATACTTTTCATGTTCATACTTTTCAGTTTGCCAACATTTCTAAAAATCCTTTTTTAGTATTGGTCTAAAGTAATATTCTAATTTTCTGAGATACTGAATTTGGGGTTTTCATTAGTTGTCAGTTATAATCATCAAAATTAAAAGAAATAAACACTTAAAATATATCAGTCTGTGTGGAATGAATGTATACATTATACAAGTTTCACTTTTTTAATGGAATTACTGAAATAAATCAACTTTTTGATGATATTCTAATTATATGACCAGCACCTGTAGATGAACTGAATAAAAAGAAAACCGAGCTGAAGAATGGGTTCACAAATAACCTTCTTCCTGAGTCCTGTGTTAAAAGACTAATGAAAGAAACACACTGCTTTCAGCGTGTAACACTTAACACAGAAAGTAATGTGAACGCAGTGATGGAGGAGTGGCCCTACCTGTTTGAGGCGGCATATTTTTCGATCACTCACACTCCTTGGCATAGATGTGCCAATAAAGCTGGCTAAGGAGATCTCGAGAAAGGGGAAAAGTATTAAGGAGTTTCTAGAAACAAAAGGGAAATTGACGGACCCACTTAAGCTGATAGCCTGCATTGCTGAATACTTCAAGGAAAGTCCAGACACCCTTTTCTTCCAAAATGAGGCAAGTGTTTTGAACAAGTGGCTCCTGTTGATCACATTTATCATAATGCACACATTGCATTTCATTCTGTATTCTGTTTGTCTTTGTCCTTTCTATTTCTATACTGCAACAGGAGTCAACTGAGTCTGGACTTGATATCCCAAGCACACCCAGCATCTTCATAACTGGTTCGTAGTCAGAGACAATACTTTTAACTCATGTATTCCTGTTTACACCAATCACTAAAACATGATTTGGTCATCAAATATACAGTACTGTGCAAAGGTTTGTAATTTTTATTTTACATGTTTGTTATAGAAGTCTGCTCGGGATCAATCTGAAATGGGGCTCCAAGGCAGACATGAAGGGGAAAAAACATCACCATATTCCTCCCAAACTGCTCAAGTTCCTGTCTGAATTGAATGACTTTGAAAATCCTTGGAAGCGTTAAAAAGGTGTGCTTTTCTTTTCAAAGCGTTTTATTGCTTACACAAATGTTATGTTCTTCAAAAAACAGACCTTTTTATGGACTGACATGCAGTGTAGCAACACAGGCTATATTTAAGCAATAATGCACAATAAAGCTTAGACCGCTTCACATCTGATGCCATTCTGGTTGTTATCACACTACTTGCTGAATCAAAGTCTTGACCAGAATCCACCAGTGCCAGAAGGAAATCTCTGGCCAATCTCCATTTAGCTTACAAGCTGCCTTAAGGCATTAAAAGAGCAAAGATGAGGCAAACCAATACTTTGCGGGTGTCCTGGTCTCACAATGACATAGTTAGGAAGCAAAGACTACTGCACCATTCAAAATGTATAGACCCATTCTTAGGCATAATGCATGGTGCCTGGATACATGCCTTAGCAGTGGTATATTTGCCATTTTATATAGTACCACAAACCATGCCTTATTGCTATACTAAACCGGTTATAAACATAGTTAAAAGGATCAGATAAAACATTTTTTCATGTCCAATTCCCCTTAAGGATTGTCTAGTCACCAATCCCTCTCGATTGCGGAATGGTCGAAGATCGATCACATGCTTCTTCCAAGCATGTGTCGCCAAGCCGTCTGATTCATATCACGTTGCATCCTCAACAGGGAAACCGTTAGTACATATATTACATATTTGCCAACTATACAACTGTGATTGAACTCACAGATGCCCGAACTCAACAGGGAGTTGCATGAGATTGACGTTTCAAGGCGTTGTGTCCGACTACAAACCCGTCAACCCCAGGTAACGTTGTACCAATTTTGGCCACCTCTAGCAAATCCCCCCCAGGCATAGTCAGAAATGCAGCAATCAGGATTCAAACCTTGGCCACTGTGACACAGTTGTGCTATAAGGCAGCGACTTAGACCACTGTGACACGCAGGAAGCATGACCAAGTTTTCTTTGTCTTAACCTGGAATGTGGGCTGATATAGCACAGCTTTCAGACAATTAACAACCAGGCCAAGAACCACCCAGTTTCTAATGGAAAAAGGAATATTCTGGAAAAAATTGTACATCTGCGTATTTGGTCTGATTTCTTTTGCCTTTTTTCCCACAGCCTGGTTGTCCGCTGTCCCCAACGGCTCAGCCATCACAGGCCTCAACGCCTCCTTTCTGAACCACAAACTTGTGGCACAATATACGTCACAGAGGGAAATGTGACCTTGTGACTGTTTTCTGGAGGAACTGTCTATAAAATAATAGAAATTGTACCGGTAATTTTTTGCCAGTACATTTTCAGTTTTTTTACGGATTTGTTTTTTTACAGTGTGCTGATGTGAGGCTGCCACCTGAGTCCAATGACAACCATGCAACGGCATGAAGTTTGTTGCCCAAACTAACAACCGCAGTAGCCCTGGAATTCCCTGTGGGGATGTCTATCCACCATTGCCCACCTTTGGGAGCAGCCACCCCTATGTTAGGGACCTTGTGCTTCGTTTGTGACGGTTTGCGCTGTTAAAATTTCCGTTTGGCATTTTAACAAACAATACTTTTATGGGTGAATTTGGAGGATTTGGGGGGCTGAGTGACCTCGCAGAATGACCTATAAAATATTCTTTAATATCTAAAAAATGACAGCAGCACAAACAAAAATTTTACCGGCACAAACCAGCACAAACGAAGCACAAACGAATGAGCCTATTTTGACTCAATTTGGAGCATGTTGGGGGGCTGAGTGACGTCATCACCAATAATTAAATGTCTAATATATAAAATACCGAAGCAGCACAAACGAAAATTTTAACAGCACAAACGAAGCATAAACAAACGAGACTATTTTCGTTGATTTTGGAGGATGTTGGGGGGCTGCGTGACGTCATTACCAACAATTAAATGTCTAATATATGAAATACCGAAGCAGCACAAACGAAAATTTTAACAGCGCAAACCGTCACAAACGAAGCACAAACAAACAAGACTATTTTCGTTGATTTCAGAGGATGTTGGGGGGCTGAGTAACCTCAGAATGACCTATAAAATATTATTTAATATCTAAAAAATGACGGCATCACAAACGAAAATTGTAACGGCACAAACCAGCACAAACGAAGCACAAACGAATGAGCCTATTTTGACTCAATTTGGAGCATGTTGGGGGGCTGCGTGACGTCATCACCAACAATTAAATGTCTAATTTATAAAATACCGAAGCAGCACAAACGAAAATTTTAACTGCACAAACCGTCACAAACGAAGCACAAACAAACGAGACTATTTTCGTTGATTTCAGAGGATGTTTTGGGGGCTGATTGACCTCAGAATGACCTATAAAATATTCTTTAATATCTATAAAATGATAGCAGCACAAACGAAAATTTTAACGGCACAAACCAGCACAAACGGAGCACAAACGATTGAGCCTATTTTGCCGACGTTTTGCGTTGGGTGGGAGGTCAACTTCACGCAGGTCTCGAAAAGATGTTTGTGGTGATGTTGTGGATTCACTTCACACTTGCTAGCTTCTGACCGAGTTTCCCACAGCACCTTTCTCTAAAAAGAGCGTGAGCAAGTAATTAGCAGAAGAGTGAATGAAGCTACTATAGCGAGCAGGCCCCTCGGTTGCCCAAAAACAAGCACAGCGCGATTGAGACGTCAACCGGTAGGCTCTGCTGTCCAGGCTTTTTTTGTCACGTAAAATATTATTTCTTTTTGTGGTCTCCTTTTTACGCACAGTTAAAAGCGGGGACATTTCCGGGGACAAATCCAGCCGGGGACATGCCACCAAAAACGGGGACGTCTGGTCACCCTACCTTAGCCGAAATCTTGTACCAACAGGAGCAGTTGGGAGTTTCTCCTCGTTTGGCATGGATGTTTTTGGGCTGCTAAGTGGCTAATGCTAGTGTGTTGAGCCCGACAGGGAGCTAGTGTAACGATTTGAGTGGTTGGCTTCAACGGTGGGATACGATGTGGTTTCCAGTTACAAAAAGAACCCATAAACCTGGTGTGGCTATAAGTCGAAATATGTTTATTAAGTGAAACTAAGTATCGGGCTAGCTAGCATGGAGGCTAGCCAGGTACACTGACATGTTAATGTTTGGCGACAGGTAATCTGTCTTTTGAAACGGGTTATCACAACAGTGCTCATTCCAATTCTTGAAAAGTCTTTCTCCGCTATAGTAAAGGGAAGGGAAGGGAAACTACCACCACCGCCAGGACCAGAAAAAAAGCGCAGCCAAACGAGTGAATTGCCCAGAAAAGCCAGTCGCTGTGTCCAGTTGGAGACATTGTGTCCGAAACGCTGTGTTGACCCTTTTATAGGATAGGAAGGGCATTCCTTTTCTCAAAGTGTAATGTAATAAGAGCATATCCCATAGTAAAATACCATAAATAATACTAGGGAAAAAATGGGAGTAAGTTGTTATGTCAGTACATGGCATTCTGTCAGTTCAGAATGCTATGTACTTTGGAAAACGACGTTTCTCTCTTGCCTGATCTGACTGTTTCTTCTTTTCTGCACAAAAAAACTTCTCTTGTTCTTCGGCATGGGTACAGAAGGAGCTTCAGCATTTACAGTCAGTGAAGACATATTTTGGAACATGTGTGGTGTGTGCTGGACAAGCCTCTCTGCTAATTAATCTCTGGTGTCATCCTAAGACATTAATTTTCAGAAATTACCATAGCAGAGCAAATATGTGGTCCCACAAGGTGTGCTTTGAGTCTGCAGAGGGAGATTTGGGAAGAGCAGAGTCAATTGCTTTGCATCATGGCTGTTGAAGGAAGAAAGGATATTAATCGGACAGATCCTGGTACCCTTTAGTAAATGTAAACACAATACAGGTATATACTTTTTCATGATGATATAGATTGATTGATGAGTTTTACATAAGTATGCCAAGTGCATCTACAGGCTATTTTGGTTATCTAGAATGCAGGTAATTGTTTTAAAAGCATGATAAAATACGATAGTGTGTAATTTCCCTAGTATGTGATAAATATCCAAGCTGGGCTGGGCTTGGTTAAAATCAGTGATGGAAGGCCAAATGGATAACTGTTGATATTTCAGATCTCCAGCAGGAGGTGCTGCTCTGTTTTCTTTTTTATTATTCTCAAGTCAAGCACTGTACAAGGTATTACGAGATATTTGGTTTAAAGGTGTCTGCAGTCTTGTTGAACAACTTTTATGCAAATTCTCTTGAGCCATCACTTTTGCAGTATCTACACTATTTTCTCACATTATATCACATACCAATTTTTCCTTATAATAAGAATGTCTTTTTTTGAACTGATATACATGCCTCAAAATCAGAAATGTTAAGAAATACGTGTTTTCTTCAAAAATATGTGAATGTAAATAAATGTAAACATCAGTGTTGACTTTAAGTTATTAGAAATCAAAGGTGTTGATTTCTAATAACTTAAATCAATACCGGTCATGTGGGTGACTAAGCGTGGTCCATGCAGCTTTGTAGCTTTCCTGTAAACAGGGGTCCTGACTTCCTCTCTGCTTGCAAAAAGCTGTCCTCTTTCTGCATGTGACACTGAGTTAGTTTACTGTTGTCAACAGTTTGCACCTCTGTCTGCACCGCTGAAGCTAGATAACACACACGTGCACAGAGACAGGAAATCTCTCTCGTCTCTATCATCTCAAAACAACATACACTCACCCCGCCACATTCACATATACCACACTCACACCTCTGTATATATAGGGAAAACTGCATCTATAATGCAAAAACACTCAGTCCCCAGCGGGAGAGAAACTCACAGCTTTAACCACAATTTAAACACAAGTATACGTGTAATGAAAACAACATGGACATCTGCTGCGGTTTGCTGTCTGAAAAATGATGACATTTAGACCCTTTCCTTTTGACTCACAAATAGACTGCCTGGTAAAGCTTCAGACCTACCTGGACATAATGATTCTAACTTTTTCAGTGTCAAAAGCCTAACAAGCAATGGCTCACGTCCTCCTTCGCAAAGAGCAAAAACTAGGTCAGACTACAACTGTATCAGCAAACTGAGGAACCAGTGGTGGTTCACAGATGGTTTGAGGACCATTGCTTTTTTGGAGTTTGAGGACCGTTGCTTCATTGTAAACCCTGAACACATATGTCCTCTTAATACAGTGTAGCCCTTGTGTTTAACAGGTCAGTGGAGGATGAAATATGAATCCAGTTCTAGTTCTGGTAAGTCTAGTCTTTTTATTTTGACATAGCTGTGGTTAAAAACACAAAATGCCAAGTGACCACAGAAAGATGTGTGATTCACTGATTATACAAAAGTAGGTTGTCTTTACTGGAAGCATTGGTAAATTGAACACTGGTACCCGAAAAATCAGCTCAGGCCCAATAACAAAAACATGTACCTTCAATTTGCCTTCATTGCACATTTAGAATTGCCATTTGTTCCTGCATTTGCTCTCAATGCACATCTATACAATCCCACATCTATACTTCTATACATCCCACTTGTAACATATATTATAATATATACTTGTACATTTTCTGCCCTCTTCTATTTGCACCTCTGGTTAGATACTAACTTTATTTAGTTGTACTGTATTTGTACTGTTCAGTGACAATAAAGTTGAATCTAATCTAATAAACACAGGAAAATAAAAATATATACAAAATAAAATATACATACAGTCTATGTAAACAAAAGACTGCAGCTCACTTGAAAAAGTGCATCAAGCACGTCTGAAGTTATGCATGTCTTCATAGACGTCGTTAGTCCTGACTGGTGTTGGTCTCATCGTAGCACGCCATGACTTTAGCTGGGAAGTAAGGAGATATGTGATAATTCCAGTATCTCTGTATTCACCCACCCACACACATACATATACATTCACTCCAGGCTGCTGTCCCATGGTCATTGTGAAGAGTTCTATTGATCTCGGGTCGTTTAATTAATTTATAGCCTGTTTAAGGGATTTCTATATTTCTGCCCCATATTTGTAATCTAATTATGTATCTATAAATGTGTAATATTTGTAAAGGTGTCTTGTATGGACTTTCTCTTTCTAGTTCGACTTTATTTAGGTGACAGGGTTCTTTAGATGGTGATACTAAACCATTTTGCTAAAGCACAGACAACGTGCTACAATATGTAAATAAACATTACATATAAATTAGGATTAAGTGCCTTGCTCAAGGGCTTTTGAACAGATTTTCCCATTGATGTCTTGGAGTTTCAAAGAAAAGACATTTCAATTAATGGCCAAACATTCCTACAGATGGCCACCTCTATTGCCCTGTAAGATCCTCTTAAATTACTGGAGGGACAATGTGTAATATGTTAAAAAAATGTTTTTTATAAAAATAATTATATATATATATATATATATATATATATATATATATATATATATTAAACAATTATAATTTCAATTAAAAAACATTATTTCTAAGCTTGTCAATGACTCTATTTCATTTTGCTATTTTCCAAACTCATGGAAAACAAGTATGTAATGTTTGACCACTATCCCTGACTAGAATGACTACGATCCCTGACCTGTATGACTATTATCCCTGACCAGTATGACTACTATCCCTGACCAGAACAATAAATATCACTGACCAGTATGACTATCTGTTCATCCCGTCATAAGAAGGTTTACATCCATCCTAGTTTTTAAATTCTTAAAAAAAAAAAAAAAAATTCACAAAACACACAACTTTGAACATGATACTTACCCTGGGGATGACCCAGGTGAAGAGGATGACCAGACTGAGGAGGAGAACAATGCCAGCGGTGACAGCTGAGACCAGGATTAGAGTCACGTACCTGTCCATCCATAAGGACTCAACAGGCTGGTTACACACCTCACCTGCAGTACATCAATCACGGCCACATCAATCATCTAGATATGCTTATTATTCTACTAATGGTCAATCCATTCATGTTAAGTTCTTCACACATTCGTGGGTATGTCAATTGCATCACTGATTTATAGCGCTACAACAAACTATAAAGAAACAGGAGAGTGCCCTTTTAATGATTAACTCACCAGTGACAACCAGAAGAACACTTTGTGCCTCAATTTCTGGTTTCTTATAACTAGTGTATGAACACCAGTAGACCCCAGAGTCCTCTGTGGTCAGGTTTTTGATGGTCAGATACATATTGTGGAATTCTCCCTCGTACGTCATTCTGGATTTGAAATCATCCTGAAGAGTGACTTTTTTAGTTTCCTTGTAAAGGTTGAAGACTTGTGCCTCTTTAGTCAGGCGCCTGAACAGACTTATGTTATCTCTGTCTGTTTGAGAGGTGCTGCAGTGGATGGTGATATTGTCTCCCTCCTGCTTTCGAACCAATAGGCCTACGCTCACTTTTTTAGATTGGACGGACAAACAAACAAACACACACACACACACACACACCATGTGTCAGAGCTTTTTGAGGAAACCTTTTTTAAAAGGTTATTAAGAGTAAAAATTTTCTACTCTACTCCAATTCATTTTGTCCTTGAAAGTTGATTATGGTTAACTGTCTTGGTCAAGAACCTAACAAAAGACTTTTCCCCTCTGTACACAATCTAGCAAGCTTTTGGTTACTGGGTGGATGCTATAACCGTTAGTTTATCTGTCACCCCAATGACTTGAAAACAGACTTTTGTGTTCATATTTTAATTCTACATTACAAGAGACTCCTGATAAATGTAAAGCATGCCGTCATCAGGACAAAGCAAAAAATAAAAACAAGTTTATAATTCAGTCAACTTTACGTAGTATATCTTTTACGCAAAAGTGAATAGCAAATGCAGTTTTCTATTAACTCAAAGAATGTTCCTAACAATAGAAAACTATAAAACCATATATACACCACATACCTTCATCAGCCAATGTGCTGAAAAGCAGGCAGAGAAAGATTGCATAACACAGATAGAGAGCCGACATCATGTTACACAAAGATGCAATATTCAACTGAACTGTGACTTTCAGGAAGCTTTCTACTACACCAGTCACCAAGACGAGACTGACGTAGTACTGACACTTGTACTATTTCCACTATGCAAAGACAGAAAATGCAAATTATATTTCAAATGGTATTTGTGAAAGATTTTAATGAAAGATTAAATGAGTACTTCAAAAATATTTTTTTAATTACTTAGATTGTGCTTTGTGCAATGATTTTCTCTTGTATATATTGTGTGCTGTGCAACACCACCTTATCCACGGACCCAAATATTTTGACACTGGCCCACTTCCTTCCCCAATGCCAAAAAACAAACTATTTTTGGATGAAGGTGCCCAGTGTACCCAGGTTATGGCAGTAGAGCACAAAAGAAAAGTGTTGCCAGTTCTATAGAAATTGTGTTAAAGCTTAAAGTAAAGCTTACAGTACCTACTACCTAACTATTTAGATTAGATTCAACTTTATGAATTTAATTTAACAAACAGTTGTCAATGTGTAAATACTGAACAAGTATAATTAGTCAGCAAGCAATCAAGAGTTTAGCCCCTGGACTCTTTTACTACGGAGCCATGCTGTTGTAATACGTGCAGAATGTGCTTTGGCATTGTCTTGCTGAAATAAGCAATGCCTTCCCTGAAAATGATGTTGTCTGGATGACAGCATATGTTGCTCCAAAACCAGTATATATTGTTCAGCATTCATGGTGCCTTCACAGATGTGCAAGTCACCCATGCCATGTGCAATAATGAACCCCCCATACCATCACGGATGCTGGCTTTTGGACTGTGAGCTGATAACAAGCCGAATGGTCCCTCTCCTATTTAGTCCGGAGGACACAGCATCTGTGATTCCCAAAAATAATTTCAAATTTTGTTTCGTCAGACCACAGGACAGTTTTCCACTTCGCCTCTAGTCCAGAGAACACGGCGGCTTTTCTGGATCATGTTTATATCTGGTATCTTCTTTGCATTTGTGGATGCAGCAATGAACTGTGTTTACAGACAATGCTTTTCAGAAGTGTTCCTGAGCCCATGCTGGGATATCCACTACAGAATCGTGTCTGCTTTTAATGCAGGGCATTTTTATACCCAAACATGTTACTGACCCGTTGTCAATTAACCAAATTAGTTGTGAGATGTTCCACCAGGATTTCTTTGCATTACACAACTTTTTCAGTCTTTTGTTGCCCCTGTCCATATTTTTCAAGAAACAATAACATTTCTCAGTTTCAACATTTTATATACACCATTGGGCTCTACAGAATAACCATTTAATTAAATATATTTGTGCCAGCTGGAATTTTATTTAGTAGCACCAGTGCGACCAGAAAACTGTAGGATTCTATCCTGATCTGGCACGTCTGAAGTCTGGTTTTCTTGGTATTATTTTCTATTGAATATAGGGTTTAAATGATTTGCACATCACTGCATTCTGTTTTCCTTTACATTTTACACAACTTTTTTGGAAACAGGGTTTTACATGGTATCACAATAATGGAAGCATGGCTACCAGTACTGCCAAACCTAAGCTGTTTCACTACTGCCTTAATTGTCTGGGTTGTCAGAAATTAAAATATGTTACTTACTGTAAACTTAACTGACCACCCTGTTTTGTATACTCTGCATTAGAACACACAGGACAGTACAGGAAAAATATGTGAACTTGAGACTTCATTCTAAAAAACACACTTTTTGTTCTATGTTTGTAATTGAAAGATGCTTACTACATTGTGCATATAAAATCTGTAATTTTGGCCAACATTGCTTCAGGTTTTGCCTGCATGTTAACCAAAGCAATCAAGAAAAACTTTTATTCCAAGCTTGGTACGGAGGGTTAGTGAGAGCGGTTGAGTCTTGTCCTGATTCAAAGGCAGGCCAGAAGTGTATATGGTTGGCAAACTGCTAGGTATTTGAGGATTGGTCGGGGATAGATGGCGCAAGGTCCCTAGAGGCCAAAAATGACATGAAATAACTATCGGTTACAAAAACAACAATATTGTGTTTAAAAGTGTTGAGGAAAAACTGGAACTGTAAAATGTGTAAAATAGGGTGGTGGGAGTGTTGTGTTTTGGGCGTGTATGGCAGGAATGACTTTAACTGGCTCACTTTTTGATGATGTAACTGCTGACAGCAGCAACAACATGAATTCTAAAGTGTGCAGAACCATCTAGTCTACTCAGAAACAACCAAATGCCACAAAACTCATTGGATGGCACATCACCTTGTACTGTAGAAGGACAATTACCCGAAACATACTGCCATAACTACCAAGGGGATTTTTTTTACGCCAAACAGCAGTTTTATAACGAGGTAGTATGTCCCAATCGGTCCCAATACTGGCATGCTAGCTTATTATACAAAACAGTACGTACTTCTCCGCCAAGTACGTATTGTAGTATGTAGAAGTAGTATGTAATATGCAATTTGAGATTCAGCCGTTGCTTTCGATTTAATGTAGGGAACACGTTTCGAGAACCATGGAGTTTCGACTAATTGGTTTAACAATGCAGAAGCATACCGACACACTGCACACGTATCGCTTAGTGGCATAGTGATTGAAAACACAGCCTGTTACACAGTAGACCCCGGATTGAATCCAGCGTGGGTGACAACATTCGTTCCTCTTAATCATGGGCCGGCCAAACTAGGCTTGCCTGGTTCCTTTGCTTGTTTTTTCTCCATTTGCTGATATCCAATACATAATTTAGGGCCAGCTTCATCGCTTCAAGTCCCAATGGACATGAGAAACTTGATGTTTGAATTGTGTCTTCCAATCAGCACCGTGTGGAGTCCTTTTTAGGGGCATGGGCAGAAATGACAAAAAAGGGTTCCCAGGATACTTACCGGATCCGGTACGGACGTTGGGCACCACATCAGCTTTAGCACACCCGTCAGCTTCCGCCTGAGCACAGCTGGGCCCTAGCTCTGGATCCCGTTCAGGATCCAGAGTAATGATCACGTCGGCGACCCCATGGACAAGCCCAGATAAAAAAACATATTTTTTTGGGGGTGGGACTATGGGGGTCCTTGCAGGGGTGGGAGATAGAGCCCCTGCATGGGGGCTTGTTGGAGAGCCCCTGCAGCTCCGGGAGCAGGAGACGGTGGAGGAGGCAATGGCTTGCCGGGCCTCCCGTTCCTACCCGCCAGTTCCCATTCCGGTACCTCAAGTGCCAGCACTTTGCACCAGGGCTCCTGGTGCCTCTAGGCATCTCTGCAGTGCTGTTTTGATTGTCCCCAATTAGAGACAGCTGCCCCCACCAGCCTTTTATCGAGATCCTACATGACTACAGGGCAAGGAACTGTGCAGGGAAGACCATCGCTGACCCCTCCCACCCCAATCATTCACTGTTCCCAAAATGCTTGTCCAACAGGCGAAGGATGGACAGGCAGGACAACTCAGTTATGAACCAAACATCTTCTGTGGTAACATGAGCATGGCCTAGTTAAACGGGAGATGGCCGCGAGAGCTTCAGCGCTGTAACCAAGAAATAAAGCAGTGACGACTCTCCATGAGAGGATGTAAACGCTTCCTTCCTTGAGTCAGGGCAAATATACAGTGGTTTCTTTCCCCTTGCTGTGGCCCTGATTTGTCCTTCACAGACTAACAAGATGCACACCACATAAAGACATCTGCAAACTGTTAACTTAACAGCTGCACTATACTGCACTCAAATCTCTGCTCATCTCTTCTCTACATCTAGTTTGGCCAACATTGGAACTGTAGATACAGTGAGGGAAAAAAGTATTTGATCCCCTGCTGATTTTTTATGTTTGCCCACTGACAAAGAAATGATCAGTCTATAATTTTAATGGTAGGTTTATTTGAACAGTGAGAGACAGAATAACAAAAAGAAAATCCAGAAAACGCATGTCAAAAATGTTTGATTTGCATTTTAGTGAGTGAATTAAGTATTTCATCCCCTCTCAATCAGAAAGATTTCTGGCTCCCAGGTGTTTTTATACAGGTAACGAGCTGAGATTAGGAGCACACTCTTAAAGGGAGTGCTCCTAATCTCAGCTTGTTACCTGTATAAAAGACACCTGTCCACAGAAGCAATCAATCAATCACATTCCAAACTCTCCACCATGGCCAAGACCAAAGAGCTGTCCAAGGATGTCAGGGACAAGATTGTAGACCTACACAACGCTGGAATGGGCTACAAGACCATCGCCAAGAAGCTTGGTGAGGTGACAACAGTTGGTGCAATTATTCGCAAAGGGAAGAAACACAAAAGAACTGTCAGTACTCAGTCTGGGGCTCCATGCAAGATCTCACCTCGTGGAGTTGCAATGATCATGAGAACGGTGAGGAATCAGCCCAGAACTACACGGGAGGATTTTGTCAATGATCTCAAGGCAGCTGGGACCATAGTCACCAAGAAAACAATTGGTAACACACTACGCTGTGAAGGACTGAAATCCTGCAGCGCCCGCAAGGTCCCCCTGCTCAAGAAAGCACATGTATAGGCCCGTCTGAAGTTTGCCAATGAACATCTGAATGATTCAGAGGACAACAGGGTCAAAGTGTTGTGGTCAGATGAGACCAAAATCGAGCTCTTTGGCATCAACTCAACTCGCTGTGTTTGTAGGAGGAGGAATGCTACCTATGACCCCAGGGAACACCATGCCCACCGTCAAACATGGAGGTGGAAACATTATGCTTTGGGGGTGTTTTTCTGTTAAGGGGACAGGACAACCGCATCAAAGGGAGGATGGACGGGGCCATGTACCGTCAAATCTTGGGTGAGAACCTCCTTCCCTCAGCCAGGGCATTGAAAATGGATCGTGAATGGGTATTCCAGCATGACAATGACCCAAAACACACGGCCGAGGCAACAAAGGAGTGGCTCCAGAAGAAGCACATTAAGGTCCTGGAGTGGCCTAGCCAGTCTCCAGACCTTAATCCCATAGAAAATCTGTGGAGGGAGCTGAATGTTCGAGTTGCCAAACGTCAGCCTCGAAACCTTAATGACTTGGAGAAGATCTGCAAAGAGGAGTGGGACAAAATCCCTCCTGAGATGTGTGCAAACCTGGTGGCCAACTACAAGAAACGTCTGACCTCTGTGATTGCCAACAAGGGTTTTGCCACCAAGTCATGTTTTGCAGAGGGGTCGAATACTTATTTCACTCATTAAAATGCACATCAATTTACAACATTTTTGAAATGCGTTTTTCTGGATTTTTTGTTGTTATTCTGTCTTTCACTGTTGAAATAAACCTACCATTAAAATTATAGACTGATCATTTCTTTGTCAGTGGGCAAACGTACAAAATCAGCAGGGGATCAAATACTCTTTTCATCAACTATGCTTTTTTTACATCAACTATAAATCCATGTTCATTATAAAATCATTGCTCATACCCCATTAGCTTTTATGCTCACCCTCCACATATAATTGTATAATTCTGAATGACTTCAAAATTTATTCACATCCGTTCACTGATCAGTAACTTTCAAAAATAACATCCAGTAAATTTTTTGTCTGGCGTATTACTTTTATACATCATTTGGAATTATTTGGTGCTTTAAAAGACTAGCACAAGGGGCATACGTGAGTCTTACAAGACAAAGAGGAGTGTTATGTGGCTTTTGTCTGTTAACAGGAGAGACTCATCCAGATCAAGACAAAGAGGAGTGTTATGTGGCTTTTGTCTGTTACCAGGAGAGACTCATCCAGATCAAGACAAAGAGGAGTGTTATGTGGCTTTTGTCTGCTAACAGGAGAGACTCATCCAGATCAAAAGTCACTGTCTTTCCTGCTGAAGTCTTCAAACGTCTGAGACAATTGTCAAATAAATTGAAGATTGGGGGCCAGGAAGACTGAACAATATTACAGCTATTGAGACATCATGGATCTGTGAGATCTCAATGGAATTTCCCCCTAAACATTACCCCTACCTGTGTTTATCTGGACAACTCAAAAACAACCAAGAGTATCCTAGAAGACAGATGCTGATCAACCAGACAACCTAAGACCTTAATTACTGACACAAATATCTGATCTCTGCAGGCAAATTGATAGCTGAATAAATATTGTTTGCATAGAATATTTCTCAATAACAATGGCAATGTGTGTTGAAGTACTTCTCTGCCCCCTTCTGTCCATCTTGAATCTGGTTGATTTCCTGCTGCATCCATCAATCTGCACTGTACATGTGTAACATCATATTCTTTCTTAGGTTAGTAACAAAGCCCTTAATTAATCAGAACGTGTGTTCTGAGAGTTCAATGAAAACAGATTCTGAGTATTTCAAAGAAGAAAATAAAATTAAATAGTAGTGCATAATTAATTGATGTAGGTATGTTTAGGAACTATGTAAAGAGTTTCAACTAACTGTTCTTTTTTAAATCTTGCCTTTAGAGATGAATTTGTGTTAATATCCTAATTAATCAGTTCAGAATTTAATAACGAAACAGTCATATTACAAACCAGCGTCTATAGTATGTCTATAGTTCGCAGACTTTAGGCAATCATTGCATGTGAAACATGTGCATGCTTTACTGACAACAGCACATTTATCAATGAAGTGAGGTCCTCAGATAACTACTGAACATTAACAAATCACAGGTTCGTCAATCTGGGGTGAAGCATAGAACCAGAAAAGGAACCAGACAAGCCAAGTTCAGCCGGCTCGCAATTAAAAGTGATAAATATTTTTGCCCTTGCTGGACTCGAAACCGGGTCGCCCATGTGAGAAGCTGTGTCTTTAATCACTATACCACGATGTACAGTAGCATCTCGACATTAGATCATTTTGTCACGCATTGAGGCTAAATGCAGACGTTTATGGTTGCAAGCCATTAAACAGACAGATTGGACAAATGAAATCATCCGGAATGCTCGTCTCTGCATTGCTCATTTCATATCAGCAAGGTTTTGTCCACTGTTTATCACACACAGGCAAAATCAATGACGTAGTTAGAATAATAACAACGATTAATTAGTAACAGCAGCAATCACAAAGCTGGCATTCTCTGTAGGCTATTTCAAAATGGTAAACATCATTGACCAACGTTAGCAACATTAGCTAGCGTGTAAGCAGAATTAGCATGCAAGCACACCCAACTGCTCATAATTAGGCAGTTTAGCTTACATCAGCACTCAGCATTAGTGCAAGCATTTAATGAATGAATGGGATATACGGTAATATTCTGTGGTATGACATTTATTTTACAAAATAATTGGAGAAGGCGTCCGGATGATCCATATTCCTATATGCTGTAAAATAAGGATAGGGCGAATGAACACTAAGGTCCAAAGTACCCCGTTCAGTTTTCCGAGCTGTTTCGATGCAGCATACCAGAAACTCGTTTCAAAGTACACCACCACGTGACCAATGACGTTCGAAGCTTCGGACGTCACAAAATCACCTTCGAGTTCCAACCGGTCCCAGCAGGTGTCGTTTTCAGAATGGTTGCTTTGAAAATGCTTGCATAAAAGGTTAATGAAATCCGGTAACTTTGAGGGTTGGCAGAAGGAGTTTGTGACACGCATGCAAATTGAAATTATAGGGAAGAATTTGAAAGAGCAAGTTAGTCATAGAACTAGTTATTTGACAGTAGTCATAGACCAGTAATTTGAGAGTCATACAAGAGAATAATTTAGTGTTGGTTAGCTATTATTTGAGAGTCATACAAAAGAGTAGGTAATTTGAGGAGTAGACAAGATTTTTGCCAAGCTAAATTCTTGGAAAGGGTAATAGGATTGTGCATTAGAGAGCGATGGAGAATGTGTGTAAGTGTTTATTTTGTCAACAAAAATAGTGACAAAAATATTTGTTAAATATCTATTTTTCAGTGGCAGTTGAAAAGAAGATAACTGACTGAATAGAAACAAAAAAAACGGAAAATACTTTTGGTTGACAAAAACAAGACTAGACGAAATTATCTTTGTGACAGTTGTTTTATTTAACTACCAGTTGGAAAGGAGGATCTTGGAAAGAGAGGTTCTCAGTGCTTTTTTCAAGATGCGCTTTCAGATGTCATCAAAAGACTTCTGAAAGCGCATCCTCCCAATATATAAGCACAGGCAAAAACCGTGTTGTGGTGCCTGGAGACGTGGGTGTACCAATTTGTTAACTATCAAAACATTTTTGAATCTTCTGTAATCACCTTTCGATCTTACGATTCTTACAAACTGATATTTCCATCAATGTGAATTAAACTGCGTGATCAGTAATGTGTGTGCAATTCGCATATTCCACTGGCTCATTACACTTCATGCTTCCATAATGAGCACAATGCTGCGCTTACAATTTTAATTAATAGGCCTAATTGTAGGCAATATCAACACTGTAAGCGAAACATCATGATATGTCCCACTAGCCTTGTTTGATATGGTGATATGTTTATAGGCTACGATAGGTTAATGAGGCAAATACTGTGATTGGACTAAAATGAGACTAAAACATAAGGGCATTTTGTTGACTTAAATGGCTCAATCATTATTCAAATTATATGAATGTAACTAAAAGTGAAAGATACATTAGTATAATATAACGTGATCAATGACGTCCAAAGCTTCGATATACCAAGTTCTTTTCAAAGCGGAATGCAACACCCCACAGTGCACAAATGATCAAATACCATAATAACACATCTAATACTGTTGCACAACAGTATTACTCCAGACAGCTGATCACATGTTCACAGGTTTGATTGTTCCTGTTGCGGGTAATACGGTTTTGTTGAACGCAAAATGTCATCCTTTTTCCTTCCACAAATTCCTGTTTTACTGAGGTTACACTTTTCAATGATCTTCATTATTTATTCATCCTTACCATTACTTCGAATACACCGCTCCGGGCTAAATACAACAGGCTACATCTAAAACATGTCACATTACATTTTGTCCAGCAGATGTCCCTGCTGTGCACTGTGTTGGAAAGCTTCGAGCAATGAATCATTTTTTGGAAACAAGCCTCAATGGTTCAGAATGCCTCGGTTTCCCATCCCTATTTTAAAGAGGTTACTGTCACTTTCTGCCACTAGTTCGGCTCCGCCTACAAAATACGTAATCGCTGTTTACTAACACATAAAGGGTCTATACCAAAGCACCAAGGTGGATGCACTCAAGTTATAGCCTATGCTAAGATGTAAAGTTTTATAATTTTTTCCATTTATTGAAGAATAAAATACATTGAAAGAGAAGCATTGCCCAGTGTCCTCATTTATTTCAGTTATGTAGCACCACCTGAACAGCCAGAGATTCAGAGGTGCAAAAGCATTAGCATTATATTACTACAAAACTGTGGTTGAAAAGACACAATGCAACAGCGACCACAGACACCGCCAGCCGACTCATTCATTCTACACAAGAATTCTAGATTTATTGGGACAGAAACATCGGCGTAGGAACCAAAGCAAGCAATGGTAAACAGAAAACTGCCTAAATAAATTGGCCTAAGTCCAATATACTAAAGATTTTAACAAAAAATCTTCTTGGTCAAGCACCATAGCCCTTGTTAAAACAACCATTTAGCTTTCATAAGTCAATACGACATTATTTATGTCCCGAATGTGTTAAGTTGGTGCTCACATCTTTGTAGACATTTTCAGGACATTTTCACATCTTCGTAGACATGTCCTGTTTGTTGTATGCTGTGCCTTTAGCTGGGAAGACAGAGATATAACCTCGTCAGATATGTTACCACAGTTACCTCTAAAATGATTGGCACACTTGATAATGATCAGCAGGGAAGTTAACTCAAATTGCTCCCAAGTCATTGCTGTTTTCTAGGCATATATGGTAAAATTAAATAAAAAATATGTGCAAAGGGGTAGTATAAATTGCATGAGATACATTAGATTAAACTTTGTCATTGAACACATACAAGTACAGTACAACAAAATGCAGTTAGCATCTAACCAGAAGTGCAAATTGAAGAGGGCAGAAAAAAGTATTAAGTATAGTGTATGTTACAAGTGGAATGTATAGATGTGCGATGAGGCAAATGCAAGTACAAATGACATTTCTAACTGTGCAATCAAGGCAAATTGGAGGTGTAAGTTAGCATGTGCAACTGAAATGCAGAGATAGCAGCAATGAGGTTCCCAAGGTAGACATGTAACAACTGAAAAATTCACGTACAATGGCAATTTTGAATGTGCAGTGCAGGCAAGTTGAAGGTACAAGGTGGCATGTGCAACTGAAATGCAGGGATGGCAGCAATATTCCTGAGGTAAACATGTACCTGTAACAACAGAAAACTTCCTTATCAGACTTTGCAAAGCAGTGTCAGAGCCCAGTGGTCCAAAGGGAGTGGTGCAACAAGGTCCCTGAAAGGCTGAACTAAGCGGTGAGCGGGTGAGTATGGTTAGTGATGGGTCACAGTGTTCAGTAGGGTTAAAGTAGATGGAAAGAAACTTCCTTTATTAGTTTATGGGAGGTGACATTGTTAATGCAGATGTTGATATAATCCAGAACGGAAGAAGCATATTTTTCATTGTCCGTATGGGAGTCCCATGTTGTCTCATGTGGTCCCATGTTGCTGAAATAAAATAATTTGTTCACAATTGTCTTTACATTCCTGTCAGTGATCATTTCATTTCAACCTGCTAAAATATGTAGTTAACTAATAAAACTGTAAAGACAGGCAATATAATGACATAATACTGTCTGTGGATAGAGCACGAAAGAGAAGTGGACTTACCGTTCATAAGAATGTAATTGAAATAGCTGGATTTTTTTAGTTATTTTATTTTTATTGGCATTTAATTGGATGCATCCATAATAATAACAATATTGATGCATGAGATGCTTGACTCAGGAAATAAACACTCTTCAGTGTGCACTTGTCTTCAGTGTGCAATGTTCACTTATGTTAGCCTACATCTACAAAACGTTGCCAAAATGATTCTTCTGAGATCAGACAGGCAAACCAGGCCCGGCTCCAAGATGAAATGACTGAGGGGAGATTTTTTTTACGAATGAGGGGGTATATCTAATTCATACACCATTTTCAGTGTTTATGGGGAAACAAAACTGAGGGGGCACAGATTCTATCTGGAGGGGTGTTGTGTATCAGCCTCAGTGAAAACAGCAACAAATCAACTGAACAAATGTAGTTTGACAAAACTTGTACTATTCAATGTCAAGTTTAATTGACATACAAATCACTGCGCAAGTGCAGCACTCAATTAGGTGTATTAATACTAACATAAAATAGTACCTATGTAATTATGGTGTATTCCGCATACTTCAAAGCAAGAAAGGAAGAATTGTTGTGTAACTCGAAGCATCATAACAAAAATAACGTATTCAATAACTGTAACTGAAATATGGCACCTTATCCAAAAAAAACATGTAATAATAGCAACTGTCGGTTAGTTAATTATTTTTTATTACAAATCAAGTCGTTGAGGTGCTCTGCGATTTCTCTCAGGATAACGTTTCACTACAGAACCACAGTCAGCGGAACTTCGTGGAACATGACGGTCCTCAGTCACCGCAAGTTCCATGTCCTCATCATCACCAAAGTCCTCTGGTGTAATAAGGCTAAACCTGTCCGAGTCCCAATGTGTGGCTGAGCCCTCTGATGTGGCGTTGCAAGCTGTAGCGTCCAGTAGCTGATCTACATGCCTGCGCCAGACCAAGTCAGGCCCTGCTGCAGTAGCATGGCGTAAGTCAGGGTTCCCGTTTTTGACAAAATCTCCCCAGGCTGCCATTTCTGATTCTTAGCTCGATAGAGTCTGGCAAGCACTTGCTGTGCCACGTCAAATGTCCTCAGCTGTTTTTGTCTTTGTTTTTCAGATCACTGTTTGTCCTCCACATGTTTGCGGATGTCTGGTTTCAGCAAGTCCAAGCGTGATCTCAGGTTTCTGCCCATGAAAGCATAGCTGGTGTCTGTCCAGTTGTAGCGCGAGCTGCGTTTCTGTAAGCCAGTAGCCACCCACTTGCTTTCTTTGACATTTAAAAGATTGCACAAAACGCTCTGCTAAGCCATTCGTGGCAGTGAACTTCTGAGCAGTAAATTGGCTGCCATTATCACTTACCAGTTGCTGTGGCAGACCTGTGCGTGAGAAGAGTGTGCGCAGAATGTCTACCATTTAAGTTGATGAGGCCTGTACTTCAGGCCACTTTGAATGTGCGTCGACCACGATTAGGATCATCCGGTCCATGAAAGGACCCACGTAGTTTATGTGAATGCGCTGCCAGGGGCCAGCAGGTCATTGCCACGTGTGGAGGGGTGCTGCCTGGGGTTGACGCTGTATCTGCTGACATCCGCTGCAGACCCTAGCCAGGTTTTCTATTTGATTGTCCAAGCTGGGCCACCAGATCTAGCTCCTAGCAAGACTTTTCATCTTTACTAAACCAAGGTGCCCCTCGTGCACCTCTTGAACGTAGTTTGGGTGGTACAATGATGCGTGTGCCCCACATGACGCAGCCTTGACACACCGATAGCTGATCTCGTCGGGTGAAGTGCTCAGATAGCTAGGGGTCGCTCTGCACTGGCCATCCATTTATTGTCAAGTCATAGACTAGATATTCTAGGGTCTCTTTTGGTTTCCATTTGTGTTTGAGCGCTTGTAACAGGGAGGGGCTCCAGTTGAGTGAAGTGGAACACGCCAGCTGGATCCGTTGAGTTCTCAGAAGGTTCTGACTCGTGTGGAAGGCGAGAGAGTCCATCCGTGTTTCCGTGTTGCTTAGTCCCTTTAAGAGACAGACCGTAAAAATATTTGGGTAGCACCTGAGGTAGTGGGAGGGACATTAAAAATGGAGTTAGGTACTGGATCTGTTCGCTCTGTAATTTCTCACAAAGACTAGTATGGGTAAATTCCCAAATTCCAAACTGGTACCTCCCTCAGTGATGTTGAAAACATACACAGGTGAGAAAATATCTCCTACGGGTAAACTGAAAGTTAACGTGAAATATGAGAATAAAACAAAGATTTGTATGTGCTGAAAAATGGAGGTGTACCATTATTTGCACGTGAATGGCTTAGGAGTATCCAGCTTAATTAGCAGTCAACAAAGACACTGCATTTCACCTCAAACCAAAACAACGACTGTACAGAAGAAAAACTAACACAGATACTGACAGAGTCTGCATGGGTTTTCCAAGATGGAATAGGCACCCTTAAACATATGAAAGCACATTGTGCTCAAGATCGATGTGAAGTTTAAATTCCGTACCATACCCCAATCGCCCCAAGGTGGAAGAAGAACTCCAGAATTTGGAGGATCAACACATTCTCTCCAAAGTTGACTGGTAGGACTGGGCAACACCGATTGTGCCCGTCGTCAAGAAGATCGGTGACTTATGCATCTGTGGGGATTTCAAGGTTACAATAAATCCTGTACTACACGCGGACCAGTCTCCGCTCCCACGCATAGAAGATATATTTGCATCACTGCCACACGGAGAAAGCTTGTCAAAGATAGACCTTGCCCAGGCATACTTACCGATGGAAATAGAGGCATCATCGTGAAAATATCTCACAATAAATACCACAAAGGGAATTTACCATTATAAAGATTTTTTTTCATATCCAGTTCCCCAGCAATATGGCAACCTGCCATGGACCAGGTTCTCTAGGGGATACCAGGCACACAATGCTATCTGGATGATTTTATTGTAACTGGGGTTGATGATGAGGCTCATTTGGCAAATCTATTGGCGGTTTTGTCAAGATGGGAGGAAATTGGACAGAGCCACCAGAAACAAATGCGAGTTCTTCAAGGACTCTATTGAGTATTGTGGTCATATCACAGACAGACATGACCTACACAAATCCCTGGACAAAGTCAATGAAGTCTTGAAGGCAACACAGCTGGAAGATGTGAGCCAGTTGTGCTCATTTTTGGGCCTTGTCAACTATTACCACAATTTTCTACCTAACTTTTCCACTGCGTTGCACCCCTTGAACTGTTTGCTGCAATTAGGTGCCAAATGGGAGTGGTCAAAGGACTGTAAGAAAATAAAAAATAAATATTGAACTCTCAAAAGTGTGTTCCAGTCATGGCAGCTGCACGCTTACAACGACGGGCTCTGTTCCTTGGTGTCCACACATACACCATTGAGTTTAAAGACAATGAAGTTCAACACATGACAACTCTTCTTCATCTGATATACTGGAGCCTGTTTATATGACCTGATGTGTAGCATTCCTATCTCTCCCATTTTCATTGGGTATGATTTATTATCATGCTGCTTGACTTTACACATTTTCTGTACGTGTCCTTTTTTGTTACATCTACAGTCTTTATGCTTGAACCAACACGCCGCAGGGTCATGTGACATTTTCCCACAACAAACTAATTTTTTTGTCACTATTTCGTGTGAAATTTATTCAGTACACATTCTCCAGCATTTCTTCTGCAATTCAGCTGCATCGTTTGCAACTGTTTCCATTGACACAGGAATGTATCATGCGATCTCCAGGGTCAGATCTTTCTTTGTTAACAGTCTTTTTTTGAGTACTCTCACTTTGCAGTCCACAGACAAGTCTGTCTTTAAGCGCATCTGATAGCCCCATCCCAAATTCACAATGTTCGGCCAGTCTCGAGGTCTGCAATGCACTCCGCTACAGACATTCTTGTGTTGATCTCGAGAAATCGAAAACATTCGGCTTCAGATTTAGGCCTAGCCAACATGCACACGAGTGTTTTTTTCGTTTAAAAAAAAAAAATCTCTGTCCACACAAAAACGCAAACACACGCTGCCACGCACTGTCAAAGAGAATGCCAAACCAATAGGCAACGATATATACCCTAAACTTAAAGCCATGTTGGCCAATCAGAAGCCTAAAAACATTATTACCGGTTCCGGTAGGCTAACAACAATTGCGCGAGTGTTGGATGTAGCGGTGGCCTCCGTAGCACATTCTGACGCCTCTGTTCCTCAGTATAGTGGGGGAGTAACTGTACATTCATGTGTAAACATGTATAAAGTCCTGTTAGCAAGATTAAAACCAGCACTATTTTGGCTACGTCCACCATTGCCTCATGTAAACAAAGGAGATAACAGTGCACACTGACGTTACAAGCCAAAACCTCACTTTTCCCAGACTACACAAGAACACTGAAAACGGAGTTTATGAACATCTTTACCCTGGAAGGAGTTTTTAAAAAGGTCTGTTTTCAGTGACCTAAAACACAGTTGGAATATGGACAAAAAGCCAATACGCATAGAATCCCCCCCCCCATTTTAAAAATTACCTGTGTATGTGTGGACTATGCCTTAGGCGGCCTCGTAGCATATCCACAATCTCTTTGAAGGTCTTGTCTGACGGTTTATCTGGTGCAGTGAGGCTACGTTACAAGTTGTAGGTTTTAGTTCCCATCAAAGTCAGAAGCACCGCCACTTTCCTGTCTGTACCAACTTTGTTGGCTACACAATATTGCTCAAGTCTATGGAGATATCTGCTAAAAGGTTAAGCGTACGTATTGTTGGGATCGTAAGAAAACACGTCAATTGGTATGATGGTAATGTCACGTCGGGGTTGCAGGAGTAAGGAACCAGGCGCAGGCGGAATGCGTTCGGTTTTTGGCTTTAATTAAACAAATAGCAAGCACGACCAAACAACAAAAAAAAGGCTGACTTCAGCAGCAAAGCAACTGTACTCAATGGTTCTAACAAAACTTACATGTGACAGCAACACACGCAACGACATCAAACACCACCACCACCACCACCACCACCACAACAACAACAACAACATCATCATCATCATCATCATCATCATCATCATCATCATCATCAACAACAACAACAACAACAACAACAACAACAACAACAACAACGATGATGATGATCCACAAACGCGTGGAGCAGAGGGGAAACATTTAAACACTTACAAATTATGTGATAGGGACCTGGTGTGCAAGGTTAACGACATGTGACACAGAACAAGTCCGGGATGTGTTCATGAGTGATGGGAACTGAGAGCGCACGGAACGGTGGCGCTGCTGCTCACCGTAACGTGACAGGTAAAAAAAGTAATAAATAACACATGAAACATAAGCATGAAATTAGATCTGTGAACACATACAAACACCCTGTTACGATGACAGACTAATATTTTTTGCTTGTACGAATTTAGTTTTACAATTCTAAAGTACAACATCACGATCTGAAGTTTTGGCAGTTTCATCTCATCCATAAATACAATGGATAATACAGACAGCAACATAAACAAATTCCTATAAAGGTGCAGTGATCAATTATATGTAACTGTTAACAGCTCTGTAAGGGCATTCAGCTAGGATCACAAAAGCAGTTTCACATATGCAGTTCACCTTGTCCGAAAATACAGTCCAAATTGCTGGGGTGAATTTTCGAATCATTTTTACCTAATAGTTCCTATTAAATTACAAGTGGGGCAATGTCATAATCCCTCAGTGTTCCAAACAATTTCTTCTTGCAGCACTGGAAAACCATGGTTGACCAACTTTCTGACCAGGATGGCAGAACTTTGACCTAGGGCTGAAAATTGTGTAACAACTATATTTAATTTCAGCAACATGGGACCCCACTTCAGATTTGTTTAGATTTTTGTTTGGTATGATTAAAGATACTTGAATGAGGAAAAGAAAGTCCATACACCTACTAATTATATGATTAAAGGCATTGTACAAAAATGGAAAGTGTACTTAATGAACAGCATATAAATAAATGCAACATCACTATATTTCAGTACAAGTGTTTACAATGAACATGTGACAACAGCCTGGACTGAATGTTTGCATGTGTGTGGGTGAATAATAGTCCACTAAAGCAAAACACATACAACTTTGACCATGATACTTACCCTGGGGATGATCCAGGTGAAGAGGATGACCAGACTGAGGAGGAGAACAATGCCAACGGTGACAGCTGAGACCAGGATTAGAGTCACGTACCTGTCCATCCATAAGGACTCAACAGGCTGGTTACACACCTCACCTGCAGTACATCAATCACGGCCACATCAATCATCTAGATATCCATATTATTCCACTGGTCAATTCATTCATGTTAAGTTCTTCACACATTCGTGGGTACGTCAATTGAATCACTGATTTATAGCGCTTCAACAAACTATAAAGAAACAGGAGAGTGCCCTTTTAATGATTAACTCACCAGTGACAACCAGAAGAACACTTTGTGCCTCAATTTCTGGTTTCTTATAACTAGTGTATGAACACCAGTAGACCCCAGAGTCCTCTGTGGTCAGGTTTTTGATGGTCAGATACATATTGTGGAATTCTCCCTCGTACTTCATTCTGGATTTGAAATCATCCTGAAGAGTG
Source organism: Esox masquinongy (assembly GCA_016801175.1). Lineage (NCBI taxonomy): Eukaryota > Metazoa > Chordata > Actinopteri > Esociformes > Esocidae > Esox > Esox masquinongy. The sequence continues at coordinate 32,295 of JACXGI010008774.1, forward strand.
ACTTTTTTAGTTTCCTTGTAAAGGTTGAAGACTTGTTCCTCTTTAGTCAGGCGCCTGAACAGACTTATGTTATCTCTGTCTGTTTGAGAGGTGCTGCAGTGGATGGTGATATTGTCTCCCTCCTGCTTTCGAACCAATAGGCCTACGCTCGCTTTATTAGATTGGACACACACACACACACACACACACACACACACACACACACACACACACACACACACACACACACACACACATATATACACATGAAGTGACCATTAGTGAAAGTCCTTTGTTCAGAATTTTGTGTC
>JACXGI010008775.1:0-24900 GCA_016801175.1 Esox masquinongy
CAGCACCTGTATGCTCACCAACGATTGTCAACACTTTCCTTGATGAGAATAGAACACCCCATCTACGCCCTGAATTTGAATGGCAGGGTTAAACAATTAGGGGCAAAAAATAGCTAGATAAACTACTAAACACCAAGACAAACTGTAAAAATTATGTGTTAACCAAACCTAAAACATAACCCAATTAATACATTTAAATGAGTCTTTTTTCAATTATACCAAACTGATTTCTAAGTCCAAACTAGTTAGAGTAAATCAATATCTGTGGAACTATAAAACACGTAATATAGGTAAAAGTTTATGTAAAATAGTCTACGTATTCCCCTGAGACCAGGTTGCAACGTAAAAAGCACGTCTGTAAGACTAAACCCAGCAAATGGTTTAAATGTTCTTGTACTCATAGACCATCTTTCTTTGAAAGTATGTATAAGTAAGACACAATATTGTTTATAAGTAATATTGTAAATTTCATCTGTTGGAGGCTGAAAACAGCGAAAACATTCAACTCTATCACACAATGTATGACGTGGTGTGGATAAAAGAACCAGGCGCAAGATAATGAGAGCGAAAACACCGGGGTGGTTACCCTAAAAAAATGTCTTGCCTCCCCACTCATGTACCCCGACTGCAGTGTTGCAGTTCGAGCGAGGATCAATGTAGGCGGAGTCAAATATTTGACTCTACTCACATTTGACCCCGCCCACCATTTTTTTGTCCATCTGAGGTTTGACAATCACACACTGAATACAAACACACACGTTTGTGCAAGGCACATGTTGAATACAAAAATTTTTTAAGATCGAAAGAAATATTATATTAAGTGATACCTGCCAGAGTATGTGAGCAGAGAGCTGATGGAAATCCCACTCATCGCTCTCAAGCGAAGGTTACTCTCTGCTCCACCGCTCCACGTCTTTCCCATGGCTCTGCTCAAAACCATTATTTGCTCACAGGAAAAATAATTTGCAACTCCAAATTCCCTCCATTCATTTTTTGTTTAGTCATAATTCAAAAAAAATCTGTCAATTTTGTGGTTATGTATGTCGAGTATTCGTTTTTATATATACATATATATATATATATATATATAACAAAGCCCTATTTTAATGAAGTCTAGCTTGTTTTTTTAACAACATGAAAGGATGAGGATACAATATAAGTAATCATCATTTCAAATTCTCTACAGATCTGACTATCAGTCGTTTAGCCAAAAAGTATACATACAAACAAGTAGCACTATATTATTCGTTAATTATTAATTTATTAGACAACAAAATAGTAAAGCATTTTCGATACACTATCGGCTACCAAGAAAATCAGATGCTCAGCATTTTAAACAGCATTTAAACAGCATTAGTGTATAAAATAAAATAGGCTACATTTACTTGCTTTGAATTCAATTAAATTTAAACGAAAAAAGCAATATCAGCATGCGGCCAAAAAGGACAAAAAACAAAGAACAAAAAATATATTCTTTTAACGGGCTACATGTCAATAAATTGCAAATCGCAATGCTTTCAAATATTAAGCACTCAGCATTTAACTAGCCTATACATTGCATATAATGGCTGTAAAAATGTAACTCTTAAATTGACTTGAAATTAAATAAAAACGTTTTGATAAATGTCTGTCAATAGTAACTTGGAAAACACTTTTAGAAAGATGAGTTTGGCCGGAGTCTGTGGCTTCAGGATGATGTAATGGCTCATGATGCATTTCTTATAATTTCTGTACTTCTCTACCGCTGCAACCACCGCTCCTTTTGTGTACAGCAAGGACCATTGCAGCTGTGTAAAGTACGAGCCGTCACTTATGTCTCTAAACTAGTTAAACACCTGATCATCCCCTTGTCAACCTCTCGGTTTTAAATCTACGATCCAAGACAGCAGCTGGGACAAGATGCTTATCTTAATAATACAGCATGTAAGGAGTGGAAACATTCTCTTATAGTGTAGTTTTTCAATAATATTACAGCTAATTAACAGATAATACAACTACTACCATGTTTTTGTGTGTGTGTGTGTGTGTGTGTGTGTGTGTGCGTGTGTGTTTGTTTGCACATGGGCTCACGTTCATGTGCTTGTATATCTACTCAGTCGTGTGTGTGTGTGTGTGTGTGTCTATATATATTCTGTAGATCTATTATTTAAGATAAATTATCATATCAAAATGGAAACTTATTGTAAAAGTCAGACGAGTCCTTTCGGATATGAAACAAAAAAAGCCTATTAAAATATAAGTAGACAAATACAATTAAAATAACTAAACATTTTAATCCTTAGCTATAATAGCTAACCACTTCTTCCTTTCTGATAGCATGTGCACGTTTTCCATAATGATTCTTCAGTTGTGGTTACTACATCACCGCACTCCCTCTCCTGCATGTTCTTGGTTATCCTAATTTCTGTAAGTTACCTTTATTTTGCACCAGTGGGTTTTATCAGTTTCTTTATAAAATTATGGATTAAACTTCATGAAAGCTTAAGCAACAAGGTTAATATTTGTATGTATATCTATGTAGAATAGGTTTGATTAAGATTCACTTTCATTGACGTTGATACCTTAATGAACCTCAGCTTGAGTGATCTTGAAGGAGACTGGAATGGGTCGAGTTAAACGCGTTTGACTCCGCCCACATTGAACCCGGCCCCGAACTGCAACACTGCAGTCAGGGGCTTCTCTCCCCACTCGCCACTCCAGTTGTCAGGTGTGTCTGCTATAATATATCTATATTTAATTTTATTGAATTGGAATATATTTGTTCTACTTTAGTTGTTAATCTCTATGGTAACCCGTTCCAATATCTTTGAGTCCCCCCTTCCCTGTAAAATGGTTGAGTCCGGGAGTCCACCTGCTCCTGTCACTGTTCTGGTCCCCCTCCCTTCCAGTGAAAATACCCTGCAACTGAGCAGTCAGGATCGCACTAGTCTAGCCTAGCAGTAATGAAAGAAGGTACTGCTGCACATGTTTACTAAATGTACGATACAAAATGTTATATTCTTGCATTAGCAGCACCCATTTATTTTAGTTAAGCTATGTCTGATATCTACTAGCTAATGTAATACAATCGTCAGTATTATTGGTTAAGTTAGCTAGCTAGCAAATTTGCAGATGAAGTAGCTTGTAGCTAGCTGCTGTCTTTGCCATATAATGCTTGTCCTGATATCTAGATAGCAAAGGGGCATTGAATAATGATGATGTAGCTTGTATGGATAATTCATTTGTTAATTTCATTTGAGAAGGAAAAATGTGATTAACAGTTGTAATTGAAATTTAGTATATTAAATTGCTACTCTATAACCTCAGTAGCCGATTTTCAGTGTTTTTGTATTTCAAGCAATATAAGGCATTCATTTTAAGGATGCATTGATTTATGCTTCTGCACTTGGCAGAATAATATAAACAATGTCTCAAAGTAATGTACTGCATCTTTTCCCTCAATTCTTAAATTGCATATGTAATCCCTTTAAGTGTGCTCCTAATCTCAGCTCGTTACCTGTATAAAAGACACCTGGGAGCCAGAAATCTTTCTGATTGAGAGGGGATCAAATACTTATTTCACTCATTAAAATGCAAATCAATTTATAACATTTTTGACATGCGTTTTTCTTTTCCATTAAAATTATAGAATGATCATTTCTTTCTCAGTGGGAAAACGTACAAAATCAGCAGGGGATCAAATACTTTAGCAATAGAGTGATATGGCACCTTGAATTTTAACTTGCCACCCCATGTAAAAATTTCTAGAAACGCCACTGGATCTCAACAGTAGAATAATATCTACAACACTGGCGTAACTAGTGGGGGTGCAGGGTGTGCGGTTGCACCAGGGCTCGCGGTGGGTGGGGGCTCGTGCTTGGCCTCTATAATAATTTTTTTTTTTGTATTTTTATTTTATGGTGTGTTGTTCTATGTGGTTATCGTAGTCAGGTGTCGGTTGTGATGTTAATCTACGCCAGGATCGGCTTCACATGCGTATATACCGCATCGTAATTTTTCGTTCTGGGGGGGTGCGTGTAAGGACAGCTTGCACCCCGGCCCGCCGTCGCCACACTAAGCCGGTGATCTACAACTTAGATATACAAAAATAAACACGGGTATAGTCCCATAACAGCTGAACAAGCTTTCAATTGGTATAACACAGGTAAAATTAATTTAACACAGGTAAAATTCAACAATAACGCACAAGGACTAGGGGGAGCAGAGGGAAACAGATACAAACTCAGTAATGATGAAATGTGGATCAGGTGTGTGTCGTTGGTGACTGGACAGTCCACAGCGCGTTTGGGACAAAAGAGTGTGGTGAGGTGTTGGGAAACCGGTGGTGACAGCAGGGGAGCAGTGGCGGCTAGAAAACCGGTGACATCGCCCATCGGAGCTGCCCCGGAACAGGGGAGTAGGCAGCCCTGGAGGGAGACGTGACAGTGCGTGTGGTCCAGAACTACCTTCCGATATTAGTAGCTTTCAACTTAGTTTGAAAGTTATATAATGTTCAATCAGTCATGGCAAGGAGAGATGTTAAAGTTACATCACACTCTTTCCAAATATCTTTTTACAGCTAATCCAAGCGAGACTACAATTTAGGAAGGAGGTGGGCAAAGCCAAGCACAAGCTAACAATATCGTATTAGCTCATTCTAGCCTGTATTTCAAAATATTCTGTGATGAAACGACTGCTTCTTAACATAATCTTTCTTGTGGGAACTGAAAAGGGTATTGATATCTGACGTTTTATTGATTTGAAAATCTGCAGAATGTCCGCACAGTTTATCTCGCTTCCCCGTGATAAGTGTGAAATTGAATAGCAGCCAAAGTTCAGATTTTTGCATCTGGTTGGCTATCACAGTTTGAACTCAGATTTTCCACCCAGCAGCCAGTTAGCAAATTAGCTATTTATGCCAGCCCCCATTCCCACAGGAGGTCTAAAAATCATAGGCTAATAATAAACATGGCATTGGCTCATAACTGGATTTGGTGTGCACAGACGATTGTCAGAATACTGTGTTAGTCTTTGTCATTATGAATGTAACCATCTGGTTATTTGTAAAGGAAGCTGAGGACAGTTACCAGGCAACAAGCAATGGAAGAGTTCAGCACAATGTCAATTTGGCCATCTCTGTAAAGTACTGCTTCCCACTTTAATTTACCATAGTTACAACCAATAGTTATGGAATCGGTTGGATAAAGAGGCTCAGGCCTCTAATCATGGTTAGATTTCTTTACTCAAACAGAATGGGATGCATTGCAAAGTAATTGCCGATTAAAAGACTAGCTTTTCATTTTCAGCTCCCAATCCACTTCTTAGCCCTCAACACAAAGATGACGTCAACTGAAAACCTCAAAGTGCAGTAAGCTTCCTTACATCCCATCACCACAAGAAGAATTGAGGTAAACCAAGTTGTAATATACTGCATGATATTGTCTTGATGTCATCTGGGTTCCCAACACTGTTTTATAATGATGTGTGTTGGAACCCTAAAGTAGGTCTTACATGGTTGCGGTGGTCTGAGTTTACCATTCTAGCTGGTGATAACTTTGGAGGAGAACATTGTAATAAAGCTGTAAATTACAACCCAAAGGAGTCAGTTAACTCTCACCATGTACACACTAGACAATGAAAGAAAAGCAGCAGTACCTCAGTAGGTTTGCACAGTTCTCATGTGAACAACTTGAATATAGCAGTGTTTGTCACACATTTCAGACCACATCCATAAATACTGTGCTCAACTCGAAAATGTCCGTAGTTGCGTAAAACCACAGATTTGACTTCTCTTATTTCTTCTCTCTACTGTTGCTCTTTCTCTTGGACATTTCACCAGCATTGACACCTCCAATACCAAAGCAACCTTACAATAAAACTATTAAAACATGAAAGTAATAAGTTAGAAAGACTGATGACTGGGGCACAATCACAACCTTACATGAAAAACAATGTGACTAAAGGCCAAATGAAAGGATTGTGGGTACAATTCCCACAGGTGGCCAGGATAAAAGGTATGAAATTGTATGAACTCATTAATGCAAGTTGCTCTGGACAAGAAAGTGCATTTATAATTGTTTGGTCATTTATACTTTGTGGTCCAGTGTTTCTACTTCAACAGTTTTTTTTTGTTGTAAGCTCAAAAGGACAGTGATTTTCTCTGCTTGTTATCATAAAATGAGGCCATTCTGATGTTGGTTCTGAACTTAAATATGTAATCAAAACTACACTTATCTGATACATGGCTGTCTTGTCTGCTTACAGTCCTGTCTGTTATGTCTCTTGTTTTTGTCAATAAGCGTCTCATACCTGGAAGCCGACCTGACTTCCTTCTTTATTGACCCCCCCCATAACCCATCAGCTTGAAATAACTAATTGCAAATTTTTCACAAAGCCAACCTGACAACGTTTGAAGAGTGACATCTATTACATCTCACATGTGTAATGACTTACAGTGTACTTTTAAGCTGGGGATGCTGTTAGGACATGTTAAGCGATTGCTAGGAAACATTTTCTCTGGGAAACATTTTCTCTATCTGTTTTCTGTGATTGCGTTTTCTATTGGTCAACTTCTTTGTTTTGTGGTGTATTTATTGTGTTTATATGAATGCACTATTTACTTCTACTGTGTGGTGCACTTTTAGAATTTATATGAATTTGATGGGAAGTTAGGCTATGTTGTTTTTTATTGTGACTTATCCAGTCTAATGAGGATCTGTTGTCAGACAGATCATCTGGTGTAATTAAATAAATTAAAAGTTTGTGGCCTGTTGTTATATTCAGACAGTGCAAAAGTCAAAATGCAATGACACTCATGGTTTTGTCAAATAAAAGTAATTCACCCAATGCTTCTACAATAGGTGCATGTTGGTGTGTATCCACTAAAGCTGAGCTATTGACTAAAGTAAGCTACTGTCTGAAAGAAGCCATAGGCCAAGCACCATATGAAATAAAATGTTCATCGTAACGTCTAAAGTGATAATTGCAGTTCCCTTCTCAACACAATACCACAGTGAATGTAGTCCATAGGTCAAAGAAAAAAGTATTGCCCCACTGAGTATAAGGACTCACACAGCAATTGATAAAAGAAATGTGAGACTTGAGAGTACATTTCCAGGAGGTTACAAATGACTAGAGATGATGTAGTTCATCTGAACATGCCGCTAGACTTGTGGTAAGGATGCTTTAAGGAAGTGTAGGATCACATCCAGCTAGGCAGAGCATGTAGGTTTAGTTAGCAGATGTTATTTCCTGCTTAGCATTGTAGCACATTTTTTAGAAAAGCTGCAGTTTAAGTAACAACCTTGCTTGGGATTGTGTGAAGAAATGTTGTGATCGAAACTACAGGCCCCTCTGCCTCTATCAAGACTGCGGCACTTCCCCTCACACGCCTAAAACAAATGCATCTTGTGAAATCCTGTCATCTTTGCAACACACCACTGCTGTTCTTCCGTTATGAATAATCCAATTTAACTTCTTTTAGCAGTCCCTCTAACATATCCCTGTGGTTAAGGCTTGTCCAGCTCCTCAGGAACAAAATAAATTGTCTGCTACTTTTCAAACTTGGTTGGACAGTTTTGAAAGCTGACCAATACCATCATTCATTCATATTTTTCTCAAGTCTTGTATCATGTGGATCCAACCACTGATTATGAATTTATTTTAAAGTTGATCAATATTTACAGCACACTGTTACTAAAACATGAGTGTATAGCATTGACTTAGCTTCTGTCTCTCTGGAATAGAAATGTTCACTAAAACCTGAATGTACACTATCAATGCTGTTTGCCCAAAAGAGGAAAAGACCAATTGTATGTTCTTCCCTACTTTATTTCTACTACCTCATGCTCAACAGCACTTTGTTGAAACAAGATCACATGTATCTAATTATTTTCATCATCTTAGCATATCTTACCTTGCCCCTTCTGAAATGTATTGTGTGGATGAGAAAGGAGCAAGTTTAAATCTGTGAACATCACAATGCTTCACCATTGGTTTTAAGCATAGCCAGCCTTCAGAGTGTGATAAGTGACAGTATCAGAGAATAATGTGAGAGACATCAGTGCAAAGCTCAACCTAACAGGCCATGTTCTTTAGTAGGTCTGTGAGATGGAGGAAAGGTAAGAACTAGTGAAGTGTGGGAGCTGGTGGTGTGTTACCATTGTGCTGGTGCTGTGTGTCCCTCTTTTCTGTAGTCCTGCCCCAGCTGTCCAAAATCCAGTGTATGCGCGTGTGTGTGTTGGTAATCCCACACCAGCTCCTCACAGCATGACCATCACAGCCAGGAAGTCTCCAGCACACAGTCAGACAGACAGAACAGCCACCTAATTAACATCCCCTGCGTTCATATGTACTTCCTCATACTCCCACAGACCTATACTGAAACAAGATTCGATCTCTGCCACTTACTCAGAGGACACACGGACAAGACAGACAAAATGCTCTTACATCTCTAGGTACTCTTTTCAATACTATGTTTAGATGAAGAGCAAATCATGTGAAATGTATACTGTTAGGAGCTGCAATATTTTACACTGTAGAAGTCAGTGCCTAACTTTAATATTTGATACAGACATGCCATGAATCGTTCCTCTATAAAATATCTTAACTGACGATGCAATAAGCAGAAGTCTATGGCACTTCAGTATTTAACCTACCATTGCTCTCTACATTCTGCTTCAGTTGTTTACTCATTACTCCACCCAGCCTGTGGTTATTCTCTCATCTTTGACATCTGAAAGACTGACGGTGAATAGCACTACACCCATAACGGACTATCAACTGGGTGAAGGCTCTTCACTGACAAGCACAGATATTCACAATAAATTATTTTGTAAGTGCAGTAGGTCTCAACAGCAGTTTAATCAGGTAGACTTTTTGGGAGAAGTTAGCATCTGAAGCTGCTGGTCAGCATCTGTCATATAGCCTCCAAGCACACATCACATTCTGGGCGTTCACCTGGATGTTACTTTGCAGTGCAGGCGTCAGGGGCCCCATTTAATTTTGTTATTTTCACTCAGGTATCATCTTAACATTGCATAATTCCGGGGTTCCCAAAAATGTTTGATGTGTGACTGCATTTCAATACGTTTGTTTTTTTGCCTGACCCCACCATGACTGTGGATTAGTTCCATAGATAGTCTGACAAGAGCGTACCTCAGGTGCGGCTGGGCCGAAGCGGCTACATAGAGGAAAATGGCATTCAGATAGTACTGGTGGCCTTGTGTCTTCCCTCTTTGAAGCTTGAAGTGAGAGGCTACATTAATTTGTAAGTTTTCATGTAAATAGGCTCTCGTACACAAAACATGGGTTCAACAACCCAAAAAATAACTAAACCAAACCATTATCATAGCACCTTCTAACGTTGGGTTATTTTAACCTAAATGATTGAGTGTTTTGTAATCCTATTTTATAATTTTTTTCACATATATTTAACTAAGTAAGCCGATTGAAAACAAATTATCATTTACAATCCCTAGCTGGCCAAAGACATCCTTATCCAGACTGACTTATTGGGTGTGTGTTTTTTGTAAGCACAAACAGCTGGAGTCGGCCATGGCTACTTGTTACTGGGCTCAGAGGTGCTGAAATGTAACATGACACAGTGGTTATGATGAATCACACCAGTACCCTTCAGCAGGTTTTACCTCGAAAATGCCATGACCACAGCACAACCTTACCAGGACAACATTGGCCCAAGTCTTGCCACATTATTTTCCATGACGTGTGAGATACAAAAACAGGCAGATGATCATTTGATGATCTAGCTTCCTGTCTAGGTCTGTTTTTTATGTCAAATCTGTGGAAAAGTTACAGCAGGCAAAGCTGAAAGCATTTATTAACAATGCGCCATTTTTATTCACTTTAATGGTTGTACATGGAGAACGGTAATGACAATACAGTACATATCTTTAACAATTAACATGTTAAACAAAAACAAACAAACAAAAAATGTTGTCCCTCTCAAAACTGGTAAAACTGTTTGCCCTTAGAGGTCACAGCATCAACAGACACAGAGGGTTCCAAATAGAAAACAAAACTAACTGAGCTTGCATATTTAATTGGACATTATTAAAACAGTTCTGTTATGGTTTGTAAGAGTGTTGTGAATTATCAGTTAGCTAAAAAACAGTTTTATCACACAATATTGTATTGAATGTTTGGTAACAGATACTGAATGTGCCCTATCCCATACAGTTACCATGCTTAGGTGGGGAAAGGGTTTAACTTCTTCTTTTCTAACAAACTACCATAGCACAACTGTGTCTTTAGCACCAACCTCAAACAAAATAATTTTATATTAATCAGAATGACATCCAACAATGACAACAATTACCTAAGAAATAGCACCATTCAAAAGCACAATCAGAGCACCAACAGAAGAACATCCTAGTAGTTACTTCAATAGAAATCAGTTCCGTCATAGAGAGTGGACACACTGCAAAGGCTGGTTCTGAGTGTGAGCTCAGTAGATAGAAGAGAGCCTTTACTGTACATGCAGCATTTTAGAGACTGAAGTTAACTGGTTGACCATTAAATGCCCAGTTGTAATGTCTTGCTATCAGTCAAACTCAAGGCCTTGAATCATGGCCCAAGGCCAGAGGGTATGTGAAAGTTGTTGTTACCAATCCAGGGTTGGAAGTGATTCACTCAGTGATGGGCACTGTGTTTCCACTCACTGTACAATAATAGACTCCTCAAAACTACCCACACATACAGCGCTGTGGAAAAGTATTGCTCTTTTCTTAGATTTATGCTAATTTTACATACTTTTTTTCATTTACTGTTGTCAGATGTTCATCCAAAATGTCATATTGAATAAAATACACCTGAATGCACAAATAACACAAAATGTTTATACTTTATTAATTTATTTGCTGAACAAAGTTATGCAATGCCTATGCAATGTGAAAAAGTGATGGCCGCCTTATACTCAATGACTGGTTGTGTCACCTTTAGATGCATTGCCTTATAGGTCCTGCCTGAATATCTCTTTTGGGTTAAGGTCTGAACATTGCCTGGGCCATTCCAAAATGTAAAAGTTGTTTCTTTTCAGCCATTTTGATATAGACCTGCTTGTGTATTTTAGAATATGGTCTTGCTGCATGACCCAGGTACGCTCAGATTAATCAGTTTTTGCCAGACAAAATGGGATCCATGTCATTAAATGATGACACTTTTGACTGGTCCATAGAACCTTATTTCAGGAATCTTGACGAGTCCTAACAGGTGCTTCCATATGCGTTTTGGTAAACTTGAGTTTAATTTTTGGGTCCTGTTATGTCTGACGAAAAGAAGAAAAACACTGCATTCCACATCATTGACCACAGAGAAATGGTAATATGATATTTTGAGGATGCTTTGCTCCCTCAGTAGCTGGACAATTCATTGAAGGAACCCTGAATGTTCTATATCAAGGAATGTTTAAGGAGAAGGTTACGTCATCTGTCCCTGAAATGAAGCTGAATCCCGGCTGGGTCAGGCAGCAGACAAATGAAGTTGAATCCCGACTGGGTCAGGCAGCAGACAAATGAAGCTGAATCCCGACTGGGTCAGGCAGCAGACAAATGAAGCTGAATCCCGACTGGGTCAGGCAGCAGACAAATGAAGCTGAATCCCGACTGGGTCAGGCAGCAGACAAATGAAGCTGAATCCAGACTGGGTCAGGCAGCAGACAAAGACAATGATCCAAAATACAACATCCCTCTATTCAAAAAGCCAAGCACCTCCAAAACAGACCCTGTGCTTTAAAAGTGATGTCACCATGTCTGAAAGTAACCTCACCCTGTCTCTCACCACTAATCAAAATGAGATTCAGGTGTGCAGCAGGTCGTTTGGGGAGGCGGGTGCACTCCTTTTGAATGAGCTGAAATCGCTAATCACTCACTGCCTTTTAAACCAATGATTTGTTAGCAAGGTGGAACATTTCAGATGAAGGACATGTCAGGTGTATGATCATGTGACTGTGTTCATCTTTAAGGCTTTGGCTGAAGATCAGACAACATTTAGCACCTTTTTTTTAATCATAAAATAGGGCAAATACTTTCCACGGCAGCGTATCTAAAATACAGCATCCTTATGCCTTTGTGCAAATCAACACGATTTCAAACTCCTTTCAAACAGCTAAGCTTAATATTAGTAAGGACTCATACAGAGTCCATCTGAAACACAGCATTGGCCAGATAAAATAGTAGGCAAAGTGAGTTGGCTAGAGCCACCAGATAACAAACACCACATTACATTGGGTAACTGATAGTAAAGTATGAGGAAAATGTCATTTGTACAGTGTTGATTTTGTGTACACATAGAACGTCTGTAAATATACAGGTAAAGGTACACATGGACATAGTGTCTCAGGGTACATTTGGGCCACGTAATAAACAACAGAGAAATGTAACTAAGCTGAACAAAGTACTTTGGCCAGTCCTGTGTCCAGCATGGCAATGGTAGTAGCACCAAACACTATAAGAATATACGTACATAGAAACGTAGAGGTATCCCAGCAGCCCATCTGGTCTTCACAGCACTGCCTCCACAGCTGGTACCAGTTAGGGCACTTCCAAAGTGGGGGATGAAAGCACAGTTTGCGCTTTCTTTCTCTCACCTTCCTACTTCTAGCTTTCCCTTCCCTGATGTCAGCCTCCTCTACGCAGAGTTGGCTGGGCAGCTCCTCCCCCCGAGGAATGTGCAGCTCTGGCGTTCTGGTGTGGGCCTGCCGGGGGTGGCTCTGGGTCTGCTTTAGGGGTCAGTGTCCTTGGCAGGTCTTACAGCACATCTGTCTGAAGTAGGGCCGGCTGCAGAACTTAAACCTGAGCACCAGGGGGCAGTATGCCACTGTGTTCACATCTTTACACTCTGGTAGAGAAAACACAATTCAGCTTTTTTAGAAACATTTACTTGGGTATAATTGGATGAATATTAGATTAATGTTAATGTTATAAGGATATTTAGCTGGTAGGAAAATACAGCGACAAGGTATTTAATACAGAGATGAACTTTGACCTTCAGGGTCACCCTCAGGGTTGTCTGCAGGTAGGCTGCTGAGGTCACATTTGCTCTTGCACTGCTGCATGGCTGCCGGGCGCTGAATGTCTGGGCACTCATTGGACGGCTGGCCAGTGTGTGAGAGACACTGAACAGAGCGCATCTCCTGACCCAGACCACACTTGGCAGAGCACTGAGAGAGAGACACAAAGAGAGAGATCATTTAATAATAATACTTATATCATGATACTTTTGGGCAATAACAAAAACAAGGCCCACAGTTAGTAGCTGCTTGCTAACACTTTTTCTGAGTTTTCACAAACACCTGCAGACTGCTGTGTTAGCAGCTGCTATGTGTTAATGTATTTTTATTACACTGTTTGTAACTCTTAACTTACTTAGCTAGCCAGCTATGCAAGCATGAGGAACACTGAGTTGTGCCAGTGCCCAAACTATACAGTAGTGGTATCATTATAGCATTTTAGGTTAGCTAACGTTTGCCCCTGCTGGCTGATAACGCTAGTTGGCTTGCTAATAGCTAGATTTTGTACTTCTGGGCTTGAATTAAACATGTACATACTGGTTTGCTGTTAATTTAGCTAGCTATGTTTTTTGGAAGCAAACATTTAATGGAATAATTTAGTTTTGTTGGTTAATGGCCAGGTAGCAATGTAACAGCTACATTTTGAGTTTCCTCATTCTGGAACATAATCAACTCTGCCGGATTTACATTAATGTTGTGTTCACCTCTGTGAAACCTTGTGATTGGTTTGCCTAGTCACAATGCATGAGAGCATAGTCCGGGAAAGTGCCAGAGACAGAACAAAATCCTCACTAGGTCGGTAGACAAAACCAAATGTACAGTACTGGCTTTGTCCAAGGCATTTTGGATACCTTTCAGATAGATGTATATATTCAGATAACTCACAGTAAGGTCAAATTAGTTGGTTTTAAGCTTGGTATAAAAGAGGCAAAAGTATGACAGTTGTTTTCGTGTTGATAGCTTAAATTGTTTATGCTGTGGGGTTGGGTGGAATAAACATAATAGTCATTAAATGAGAAATAATAATAAAAATAGAAGTTGGAGACGAGTTATGAAGACGAGTTGCATTTTTCAACAAAAATGCAAGGATAATGGCAATATACTGTATAACTGATCAATGCAACATCATCCAACATAATTTAAAAATATCGTACACAAATACTGGAATAGTGAAAAGGCAAAGAATTTGATAGATTTTCATGCCTTAAGTCAGCCTTTAAGGAGTACTGTACTCCTGCAACAAACGAGTCAAATTAAGATCTCATATGTATAAAGGTCTGTAGAGGAGAGCAGTTGTCAGTAGAGAGGAGAGCCTGTGTTAGCCACAAGCCGACCCTCAACCTTACCTCTCCCCAGGGCCCTGTGAGCCACATGGGGGGTGGGCAGCGCTGCAGGTTACAGCGCACTCTGGAGGTGGGACGCGTGTGCTTGGGACACTGTGATTCTGGGAGAGTGTCCCCATTCTCTCCACTCTTACACAGAAGGAAACGGTGCCTGAACCCTGGACCACAGCTGGGATTACACTGGGGAGACGAGCCGAAAGAGACAGAGAGACAAAAATAAAGAGTGCAACAAAGAAAATAAGCGAGAAACAATGAGAGAGAGGGTTATAAATTAAAGATAAAGAGAGAGATGAGTGAGATGAGCTCCAGCCTTAGAGCACACTAAAGACCAGTCAACATCCAACCAGCAGGTGGCACTGATTACACACACAAATGTCACAGTGGTACAGAAAGTGTTGAGATAAGAAACGTCTCTTTTAAACTCTCTAGATTCTACTTGCTAAATTCATATTTTAGTGTACCTCTGACCAGTTTAGGGCCAACCACTCTGGGGGGCAGGTGTGGTTGCTGCAGGGCTCAGTGAGGGGGGGTCTTGGAGAGGTACAGGCCCCGTTATCCTGCACCTTCTCCTCGGTAGGAGATATCTTCCGTTTACACAGCACGTCTCTGGTCCTCAGACCCCCGTTACAGCTGCGACTGCACTCAGACCACTCCCCAGACCACCAGCTAGCGGACACAGGCGGACAGGGCTTAGAAGAGGCAGGTCTCTCACACACGGTACACTAATACAAACACCACCGGCAGACATTCCTGCAGTGGACGCCGTTCTCAGGGCCCACACAGAGGAGCTTCACACAGTGGATCAGACGAACTGACAGTCACCTTGGAGAGCACGGCTCAGAGTTGCAGGCTCGTTTCTTGTCTTTCGGTTTGCTCTTCTTGTCACAGAAGTGGTTGTAAACCACGGAGTGATCTGACTGCTTCTTACAAACTACCTGTTGTGTCTGGGCACCTGACATAGAGAGGGAGCACAGAACACATTTGGAAACACAGTCACAACTCTTTCGTCATCCATCTGGTTTGTCTCTGTACCCTTTACAGTGTAAAACAAGCCCTCCTCCATACACTTGTTTTGCTTACAGAAATTTGATTTTCAACTCTTATCAGTTCTTACCCGAGCTCTTATCCAAGTTTCACTCTGGATCATTAACCAGCAATAGAAAAAATGCAAAATAAATTAAGTGTGAGTATTTATGTGTGTGTAAGAAAGTTGGATTCAGATTCAACCCCACAGTACCTCTGTTCATAGAAATGATACGTTTCCCCAGGTTCAGTGTAATGTTAGGAAAAATCTGAAGCTAGCAGGGGATTTGTCTGTGTTCTTCATGTACCGGTTGATCTGTGAAATACTATGAACAAGTGATAGGTATGTATTGAGCACGAGTCGCTGGGTATACTACATAGGTCAATGTAACATACATAAATAGACATATATATAGTTCCGCGGAAGCCAACGAGAAACAGAAGCAGGGCAATTTTTGTCAGAGCAGATGACTGATTTTTAACCAAAAAACGAATAATAAATAATATAATAAATAAATACATAATAATAATTCTAAAAACTATTCTGAGAGCATTTATGTGTCCCTTTTGCCAATTCCTGCGACACAGTATCCACAGAGGCAAAATGGATCCTTAGAAAACAAAAACAACGGGTGTCATGAGAACCGAGAGGTTTTGTTATCGTTAATAATATGAAATGATTAATGGGCTAAGAGATTGGCCGGGACTGCAAGAGCATTTCTACCATCAGATAATCTTAATCGTAATCAATGAATAAGCAGTGATGAATGATAGAGCCAGTAATGATTGTACCCCCAGCACATAGCACTGAGCAGCGAGACCAGGATGTGTAGTGCCAGGCATATCCACTCAGAGGGTCTCTGCTCACTGGAGGGTTGAAGCGATAGTGGATCCCTGGATTTTCCTCCCTAACCAGCACCTACAAAACACACACACATCCATACACACATTTTTCAGGTACCCTGTGTTAATACACATAGTCCAAAAAATGTATGTTGTACAGAAACTCACAGACACCCAGCTAGGCCATTACCATGACGACGAGGGTCATATTGGTGGGTCCCAAGGCTTCCAGGGTCTCAGGGTCATCAGTGGGTCGGCGGTAGTGGAAGGTGGTCCCTGCAATGTCAAACCTGCGAGGTGTGTCAATGGTCAGCTTCCCATTGATGAAGTACTGGTCACCTTTACTCTTCAGCACTACACAAAAGGAGCAAAAAGAGCATGTCTGAATGCAAATTTACGATCCGAGGACAAAAGTAGGTGTCACTTAAAAGTATGGTATAATAACAACATTAGGGACGTGATGATTTATGTTTTGACTCTAAATGCAATATATGTTACGGAGAAGTGAATACTCACCTAGATAATTAAGGGAGACATTAAGCTCCTGTATATGAATGAACACTGATCCTTTGGGTATTCTCACCACCTCTTCATAACCTGGGATCCCAAACACACACACAAGATAGAAAGAAAGGCAAAGTGGAGGTTTTATCATTTATCACCGACATACTGGAGAGAAAATGATGTAGTAGTGTTTTACTCTGTGGGACCAATGGAATAAGCAGAGCCTTCGGATTCCAACTAAATTCCTGGGCACCGTTCAGCTGCTAGAGTACAGTAACTATGTTTAAAGCCAGGCTGTGCTGTCCAGCCAGCCACCACAGCCCTGTAAATGACTTCAGCCTCACAAAAAAAGAATAAATAATGTAATAATCTATTCCAATGGTCTGACCACTGAGGAAAGGAGAGGCTTGGCTTTTGACCCCTCTCTGGAGCAGCAGTCGGTGCTGTGAGTCATTTCAGTAACCCAGATCTGTACTTGTGGTTCCTGGCGGCCGGTGGGAGAGGTTTCTCTGTTAACAATCATGGGCCTGTGCCGTCAGCAGAGAGCCAAAGAGCAATAAACCCCCAGCCTTAACCCCTCAGTAACCTTTTACCACTGCCAGAGTTACTGGGCCCACAGAGACAGCGGCTGACAGGGAAATAGAGGTGGCCCCAATAACTCAGGTGTGAGTGCATCAATCCCGACAGTAGGGAGGAGTAATGTCGCAGAGGCACACTATCAAAAGTCAACGGTTTGAATCCCTAGATAGAACAATGAGCCCTCTGCTCCGCTGTTGGTTAGCGCTTTCACAACAAAACCATATTTAAATCCTCCTGGGAGTGAGGACTGGTCTGCGCCTCTGAGACATAAAAAACCCTGCAGACATGACTGAGCACTCCGTGGCTCGTAAATCAGCCAGGTCCCAGAATAGACACGGCGGGCGGGCTGCAGGCCCAGACTGAGCTGACCACTATGGTCGCTGCCACCAAACCGAAGCCACCCCAGGAGGGTGTGTCCACCCTGAAGGTTTCAGAGAACCTAGAATAGACCACATCAGCTCCAAATGCCCAGCTCTCCCAAAACCCTCACCTAAAACTGTCTGCCACGTGCCCCCTGTCCCCAAACAGGCATGAAAGAAACCGACACACACACATGTTCTCACTCTTTCCACACCATAGAAACGCCTAGGGGACAGATACGGTCGCCAATCTCCTCACTGCCTCTCGTAGAATTAGCCTAGGCATAGGCTATTGTTTGTGTGTGTATTTGACACTATGTTGAGGTAAATGTCGGAGTATTATGCTTGTATGAATGTAAACATAATAATATTTAGAATGTATACGTATAATATGCAGCTCCAGAAAAAATTAAGAGACCACTGCTCCTTTTTCTTTCCTTTCCAAAGTCAAGTTTTGAGTGAGGAACAGAAGTGTTCAATCTGCAGTGGTCTCCTAATTTTAACCCTTCTGTTCCTCACTCAAAACCTTCCTTTTCGACTTTTTTGGAAAGGAAAGAAAAATGCAATGGTCTCTTAATTTTTTCCGGAGATGTATGTTCATGTCATTTCAGCTAAAAGCAACCACTACCGCCACAGATTTCTGTTTGCTAGCTCTGCTACCATCTTTGACGAAAGTGAAAGATGGTAGCATATAGCAATTATCTTCTAAATCTGAAAAGGGATATCTTCTAAATGTTATGTATTGAAAAAGCCAAACTGTTGATGGATTTGACCAGTATCCACTTGGTTGGGTCAGATGTTTTGACTGTGCACCAATGACAGCCTCCTTCAATCCCCCAATGTCTTGACTTTACAGCATCTATAGGCTGAGCCTGTCTCAAGCCCTCAACAATGGCTTGGGTTTTTGGGGAGGAAGTGATGACTAATTCTTGTTTCTGGCGTAATCTGTGGACCTGGCTGGGCTGTATCACTTTTCCCCTGACACGTTTCCAACAAATTAATCACAAACCATTAATCAGGGCCAAAGTGTTTAGACTGAAATAGGTAACTAAATAGGAGGTCATTCTACACCAAGGGAGGGAAGGAGATTGGCAAGACAAGGTTGGGGTACTGGAGATATTAGACAGATGATCGGCATTAACTGTATGCAGATCATGCAACAAGAGAGCTTGCATGTGAACAGATAATTATACATTACTTTAAATGTCTGAGGTCTCCTAACTCACATCCCAAGGCCGCAGTCCAACACATATTTAGCTTGTGTCAGAATCCAAAAGCACAAATGCATGCACACATTGTTTGAATCTCCATAAAACAATTAGGTTGCATAATCTCTCTCGATGGATGCCTCAGACATAACTAACTAGCATTCTCAGAAAGGTTGCTTGAGCTCCCTGGTCCAAAACACAGCCCCTTCTTCTTCAGCGTTTTATTTGCGTTTTTCATTTCTATTCCCTAACCTAAATGAGAGGTATGTGCTATTGGCCTGTTCTAGATGAGCTGTTGGAGGGAGCAGAGAGAGTCAGGACACAGAAACGCGGCAATCAGGTTTTTAGGGGGAGACATATTCTTCTGCCAAGGTTTGGGCTAGAAACAGAACAGTCTGCCCAGTGTTTGTTGGGCTATGCCTGCCCTGCCTGAGGAGCTGACCGCCACCCCAGTCCTGGACTCCATGAACCCCCCCTCCACTCAGACAATTAATGTTACCTGCTGCCACTGCGCTACCCCTAATGGGACGGAGCCACACACACACACACACACACACACACACACACACACACACATACACACACACACACTACAGTATCTTTTGCCTGGCTAGCCAGACTCTTGGCTGTGGCAGAACATTACGCCACGCCCACCGATGATAGTTTCATCACTTTAAAGAGTCTGGACCTGACAACCTCCCGACCATTTACAAACACATTCGGGACGTTTGATGGATTACAGAAACGACTGAGTTGGGTCAGAGCCAGAACACACGTGGGTAAAGCAGAACTTTGAAAATTTGCCAGTGACTTTGGCTAGAGACGATCCAGTTGCTTTTTTCGATAACGCGCTTCATTTTGACGTCACCTCAAACGACTTCAACGATGGCAGTCTCAGATTGAGGTATGTAGCCAATGATAGAGCAGTGGAAAAATTCTGTTTAAGTCATGAGGCAAATATATCTCAGTAGTATTCTGGTAAAAAGGCTTCTGCTCTGCAAATCATATGGTACCTCCTTCAGGCAGGGAGTCATTGAAAACGCCCTCAATGGTCTCACAGTTGCTCCCGTCACCCCCGCAGATCCGGCAGCGGTCTTCGCGCACATCCGAGCCCAGGATCCGGTCACAACCCACATGCTGTAGAGACACAGACAGGACACAGGTCAGAGGGACACAGCCACTCGCCTCCATAGAGGAAAGCAGGCAGCACACAGCCATTTCAGCCGCAGAAAGGATACTGATTGTAATGTTTACCGGGTGTCCAGTTACTCTAATAACACTGCCGGATGACAACATCGTAACCTCCCTCTACCGATAGAAAACCTTCCTCAAACACCGCCTGTATGACCAACAGACGGCTCACGCTGAAGTGAACACAACTGTTGGTCTACATTGAACTGTGCACAGTAACTCTAACAAGTGAGTGGATAGATGAAGTGACCCGGGACACTTGGAACCTTTTTGACCCAGGCAGCTCTAGGTTCCATTAACTACCAATGTGGAATCCATTTCTCCTCAGTAATGCCAGGACAGACAGGCTGAGCCCCGGCCCTTCAGACTGGGCTCTGAGACCATCCCCTGGTGTGCCTGGGCCGGGCCGGGTGTTTGGAACATGTGTTCTCTGAGCTGCCACTAAACGCCATGTGTTTCCAAGCCCACATCTCTTTTCTTGCTCCACACCGTCTCTCACTCCCTCTCTCACCCTCTTGTCTCTCTGTCACTGCTCCATCTCTCTCTGATCCCTCCCTCTCTCCCTCTCTATGCTCCCTTTCTTGTCTGAAATCAAACCCTCACTCTAAGGATCCTAACCATGTTTACTTACATTTTCTCCTCAATGTTTTTGTGATTTTATTTGCGTCCTAGGGGGAGTGTGTGAAAGACACAGAGATGACTCCAGTGTTTCCTCTTCACCTGTCTCCCTTTGATTCCAAAGCCTTAAAATAACCAATAAAAAATAAATGAGAGCGAGTGTCCACTCTGCTTAAAATTCAAAATTCAAACTAAACAGAGCGAGAGAGGGGGGCTGCTGTGAATGTGTGTAGCAGCCAGCAGTGAAGACAGCTGAGCTGGAGGGTCATTGAGTTCCTGCTGCACACAGAACAGAGCAACACAGAAAGCAGGAGGAGAGAAGAAAAGAGAGGACAGGAGTGGAGAGGAAAGAAAAAGAGGAAAGGAGTGGAGGTTGATAAAAATGCTCCTCTCTCTGAGTCTGGACGAGGCCAGAGGCTCCCTCTCGGAGGCTCCCTCTTGCACCCCCTTACTGTGCCCAGGCCCTGAAACTGCTCCAAACAAAGCACAAGAGCATGAGAGAGATGGCCGTTCAACTGCCTAATGAAATCCAGCTCTGCTTCCCCGGAAAACCGCAAAACAACAATTCAGATGTTTTGTGGTTTGGTGTCATTCGCTGCAGTGAGAGAATTTTGTTTATTCATCCCTATTCCCGGTCCAAAGGCCGTCTGCTTATTGACAGCCTCATCTAAAAGCAACAGGACAGGGAAATAATCGGCATAGTTTGTTAGCAGTGAGAGCTGCCATCGGAAAGACAAAACTCGGTGTTCAACAGGTGGACCAAATGTAGGAGAACGATAAAAAGTAACGGCCAAAACAACAGAAACGCCCAGGCATAGATTCTACAAGTTGTCTGGAACTCTATTTGGACAGATGCAAGGCTTTTTCTTCCAAGAGAAATTCAATAATTTTGTGTTGTTGCTGGTGGAAAACGCAATTAAAGCACCGCTCTAGAATTTTTCCTAATTGTTCGTTTGGGTTGAGATTTGGTGAATGAGACGGCTACATTATGAAACATCAGCAAGCGCAGGAGTCTTTGTCACTGAAGTTCCTGTCAAACATTCCCCATCAATCAACCGTATTTCAAAGTCACCATAAAATGTTGTTCTAGCCATGGTAGAGAATTTAATGGGCGACTGGGCCTGAAAATAATGGAAGGTTAACGTCACATCTTTGTGGAAGCATCTGGCTTCAATATACATTATATCACTCACTTACTAAAGTGTTTTCACTATTTTAGCAGTTACCTTTAAATGAGAGTCTCACCTTGCACTCTCCATTCACACAGACATCCAGAGAGTCATCTCGACATGGAGTCCCGTCCACCACTGCCGGAGCTC
Source organism: Esox masquinongy (assembly GCA_016801175.1). Lineage (NCBI taxonomy): Eukaryota > Metazoa > Chordata > Actinopteri > Esociformes > Esocidae > Esox > Esox masquinongy. The sequence goes on from JACXGI010008775.1 coordinate 21,994, forward strand.
GCTCTGTGTAGAAGTTATATCCCTCTGCCAGACAGTTCAGAGAGCAGGACTTCACTCCACCTAGACACAAAAGTGACACAACGAGGAACAATAGTTCAATATAGGCAAATACTAACAAATCCCTCATGAGAGTTACAATCCGAACCCTCAATCTTGCGTCTGTCAGTCTTGAAAAAATTCCAGGCGTGCAAGAACTTGACAATATCATTTTGGACAAAACCATTACAATTACGTGGTTTTTATTTCATTTAAACCAATAGACTATTGATTTCCATGGCTGTGCACTATACTCTGAAGTAAACATCAACATACGAATATCTTGATTCAGAGCGGCTTTTAGAATGAGGTGACCAGAGTAGCAGGGTTCACATAGATGGCTTTGTGTTTTGGGAAGGGAAATACCAGCAGAAATGTCAGATAGTAAAAGCTGTAGGCTACTTTTCATTAGGTGTCACAGAATACTCTTGGTAAACAACAGACCAGAGTAGCAGCTGTGGAGGTCCTTTCAAAAGTATCCCATCTGCTGCCGCAAGCAGAGAGAACAACACCAGACTCTGTTTTTTTTTACAGCACACACGCTGATTTTCACACCATTTCTAATGCTCAAACACATTTCAGCAATGCAATGGTGTGGTGCTCTGCCGCGCGAGTTAACACCATTACACAACGCTAATATGAACACAAAAACAAATTGCTTTTTGAAGCACTTACAGCAGTCAGGTCTGATTGCTCTAGTTGGGCGTAGGGACAGCACAATTACCCCAGCCATTCCCCTTCATTACAGAAAAACACTGCGGCCTGCTCTAATGTCTGATGGCTCTTTTAATGGCCATTCGGGGTTTCTGTTCATTTAATGGGAATTCTGGGATTTCTGTTCGCGTTTTTTTCTCGCCCAGCTATAAGGACTCCGAACACAGATGGAGAGAATAGGAGGTGGTGGAGGTGTTCTATAGGAGGGAGGAGCATAGTTTGGTTTGCTAACATCAAGAGAACAAGCAGCTGAATGTTATTAGCCAGCCCCACCAACACACACACCCTTTGTCCCCTCAACTTGCTTTGTGTCACTCCACCACCACCTGAGGTCTGGGAATGATCAGGGCAGTGGGTTCTGAGGCTTTAGGTCTCGCTAATAACACGGTGGGGTCAAAAGCTCACAACAAAAAAACAGAGGGAGTTAACAGCAAAAGTGCATCTCTCAGCAAATTCCCTGGGACACTGGAACATTGTAATCCTGTAGACTAGCACAAAAACGAACAGGGGATAGAATCGGGGGGAGAGGGAGGGAGAGAGGCTGGCACAGGGTGTTTTTTGTGAACTGACAGGTGCTCTCATTTATTCCATGTTATGGAGCATGCCAGCAACCACAATGGCTGACAAGGCCTATCAATGTCTCAGTACCGAAACACCAGCACACCTGCTCCATGGGTTACCCTACACACACACACACACACACACACACACACACACACACACACACACACACACATAATAAAATAAAATGGGACACAATCACACCTATGGACTATCTATCTTTATGTACTACTACTGACTTTAGTCAGTTCAGTATCCATGGTGTAACCTGGCCAGGCTCTGGTCATGTGAGAGCGCTAATCCCCAGGCAGCCAGGCTGCACAATGGTACCAGCTGACAGCCAGGACCAAGAGCAGGAAGTAAACTTTCCACTGGGCCTCCCAGGAAGTGTCCTTCTCAACCAGGGTGTCATAGCCACCACAGTCCCACCCAACTTTCTGTACTGTAACCCCCCCCCACCCCCGCCACATGGGTTGGGAAAACAGCCGTGCACAAACATATCACTTTATTGGCCGTGACATATCATCTAATACTCCCACTTGCTGTTCACTAGCCAAGTATACCAATTCCCAACTAGTTTCAGTTTTTATAAAGTTGTTAAAATCACTTTGGGCTATTTGTTTGTGCTGGCGCCGCAGGCAAAGATACTGTATGTGCTGCTTGAAAGGCTAGCGGACCATAAAGCGGTGGAATGATGGAAAACTCTAACTCCCATGGTGCTGTGCTTTGGCAGGGCTGGCTGCAGTCTGAAGAGGGTTTGGTGGACGGATGGATAGATGGAGGCTGACTGACTGGGGGGGCCTGCTGGATGAAGGCCGTCTGTGAAGGTTGTTGGACCAAGTACAGCAACGCAGACAACTCATACCTCTGAAAAAAGAAATACGACCGCTAAAACGCTGCACACTTTTTTTATGAACTGTCCTTGGCTGCCTGACGGCCTGCTAATGGTGTCTTAGTGCAGGACGGAGAGATAGAGAGACGGAGAGAGGGAAATAGCAAGAGGGGGAAGGAGAGCAGAACAGAGGGGATAAAGGGGGAATGGAGGTGGAAGGTGAGTGAGTGAAGCGGGTTTGGGATGTGGCCCTAATGCAGGGCAGACCGCGACACAACCTATATTTTAACAGCTGCAAGGGATTTCCATTGTAAAATCAGCTGACTTGATGAAAGGAGCACTTGTTGCGGAGAGCTGGAGAGGGCCCCTCTGTAAGCCATTATGTTATTGGACTGGGAGATTAAAGGTAGTTATGTCGTCGAAAGTATTTATCTTTCGCGTCCAGTGCTGCGCTCATCAAGCACAGGAATTCTAGCCGGGGATTCTGGGAGAAGACTTTCCAGGGCCAGCATATGGGAGCCAGACAGGAGATTGTCTACAGCTTTCCCCTCTCCCCTCTTCTCCTATTTTGTGCTCTCCCCTCTTCTGGGCCCACGTTATGGCAGCACTTCCCTGCTCAGCTTTCTCTATGTGCTGCAGCAGTCTTCTCTCCCTGTAAACTCACAGGCAGGTGTCTGCTCTATCATCAACCTTCTCAATATCTACAGAATTTCTTTGCCAGAAATTACCACAGAGACACACTTTAGATACCCCTGTAAGGATGT